>JADANM010001810.1:8335330-8348067 GCA_026213755.1 Eurema hecabe
TAGGCTACATAAAGTAACACTTTTAAATCGTCATGGTATTACAAAACTTTTACCACCACAGAGAACAACCGGCAAAAAACTCTGATAGTCGCTCTTTTTAAAATAAGAACATACAATTGTAAATGTAAACAAAAACTCGACTATTATTATCATGTATACACACACACAACTACGTCACTATATTATAAATTAATTTATAGTAAATTTACTCTGTATTTTAGATCAATTTATTACGAAAAAAACCAACTTTGTATTACAGTCACGTTACGCGAGCTCGCTACGGCGAGCTATCCATTTCTTTTGCACAACTGTATGTATTCTATTAAAATTGCATTGAACGTTGAAACCAAAGCTTACAGCGAGCTGCGGCTTAATTTTAAAAACGCAACTCCGAGCCTAACGAATGAATTTCATTTCAATTCAAAGCTACCGTTTTGCTTCGTGGCTGAAAAACATTGTGTTGTAGGACTGGCGGATATAAAACGTATGTCAAGCGGTATATATGAATAAAAATAGTTATCGCGGTCCGTGTCATAGTGACGCATGGAAAAGAACGCCTTAGGGAATTTTGGGCTTTGTTGGTTTTTTATTTTTAAATGCGTTGCAACTTTTGGACAGTTTGAAGCGTTTTAACCGATCAAGGTATGCAGGTTAAGTACGTATACTACATACAACATATCAATGCTTAAAGATTCAAAATTTAATGAGACTAGAAATAAATTGTCCAAACTAACTTATTTAAAACAAATTTTGTAGGGAAACAGAAAATAATGCAAATACTCCCTTAACTACCTTTGCGGTCATACGCACAACATAATTAATATTTTTTGACAAAAGTAATGATGTTATATTAAAGTTTTCCTTTGGTAGAAATAATACTTTATTTATATAGTTAAAACCACATGAAAACACAAATGCTATTGTGAGAAACGATTCAAGCGTCGGCTAATGCCAGCAGCTGCGAATGAAAGAATTCTCACGAACTAGTAAAAACTCACAGAAAATTCTAGAAATTTATCAAATTCGCGGTAACTGGTATTGTTGAACAGTAAAGTTTTGTAATAAGTTAATAAAAATAATGTCTAGATCTGTATGTCGGTACAATGATTCAATAAATTTAGCAAAATAAATATCATTGTTATTTCAAGGATAATTCTATAATAAGTGACCTTATTCGTTATTAAAAAATTAAGATTTCATGAAAATGTGAAAATAACTTTACTTATAATTTCTGTTTGACTAAGTCCTACTCAAGCTAAATAAAGTAATATTGAGGGTAAAGTGAAATCACTCTTCCACAGAGACACACTATTTACTATCCTACCTTTATTTATCCCATCCCACATTTGCCTTGTTTTTTTTTTGAATTAGCTATTAGCTTTATTTAAATTAGTTCTAACTTTAATTTCTCTGGCAACATATCATCAAACTACCTAACTCATTTGACCCGCTTTCATCTATCTATCATACGACAAAATTTCACTTACAAACACATAATTAAAAAAAAAAAACTAGACACAGTTACTCCGAAAGCCGTCCCACTAATTATACAAGTATAATCCGATAACAACTTATTCAGTTGACTCTCCAAAATATCCGACTAACCTGTCCGGAATAATTCAGTTCGTCCTCGCAACCGCAACGGCGCGGCGATTCACGACCCAACATTCACAACAGTTTAACTAATGTGTCGGAAATTGGACTCGAACCGCTTCCACTGCTTTATTTTAATGATTCCTAATGCACGAACCGAACCTAATTTGTGCTCCGATGTAATTACAGACAGTAATGTATAATGAGTTTATTATACAGTTCTATTGGAATACTCAAATGTAGATGATTATGTCATCGTTTGTTGAAGTTAGGTTAGATTCGTTTGAAAGCTAGTTAAAGTCTGACCGATTATCTGTTAGTGTAAAGCAATTTACGATGGATTTATTAGACTAGATAGGTCGCTAGTTAGAGTTATATATGCTATTTGTAATCCGAGTTTTCCTATACTTCTTAGTTTATTTATATTCGTAATATAGTTATATTTTGCCAAAGAGACAAAATATTGGTTACGGAGATATGTATCAAAATATATCTATGATGAATCGTTTCAAGTTGATCTCACTAATTGATTCAATGACAATAATGAACCTGATTCATCGCGAATGTAGGTACAAATAAATATTTTTGTGAAAGTATATTAGTAAATAATTCGAATGTCTATCTACATTTTAAGAGTACGTACTTTAAAATGCCTGCTAAATTTATTGAGGAGGTATCTAATCGGAAAAAATCTATCTACTTATTAAATCTATAAAAAAACATTCTTATTATTATTAAGAGTGAGAAAATATTATCTTATTCTTGCTGACAGGCACGTGATAACTGCCATCAAAATTGTAATGTACATAATTGAATTTTCCGCCCACCGAAAAGTCTGGGTACCAACGACCCGAAAACGTGAGTGAGAAATTATAACCTATAATTATGGCACGTGATAAAATAATTTGTTCATCATAACCTACTTTTTATACCAATTCCATTATTTAAGAGCGATGGTTACCTGCGAATTGTTTTTATAAAGAATGTTTTGTGCTCAAAGGATTTGGGGCACATCGATGGACAATTTTCTGACGAATTAGCGGCTGATTCTTAAATGACTACTATACTAAATATTTGGATAAATTGTCTAAACTAACCTTTAATAAATCTAAGCTATTTTCTGTTATGGATTTCGTTTTATCATTATTATTAAGTTAAAAACAACGACAAAATTAACACAACATTGCAAAAATCATTTTAAATATAGAATAAAATATTTACGCTAATTTTGGCTAAGCTACAGTAAGTTATATAAAATACGACGTCATTAAATAATAATTATGATTAGCAAGTTTTCTGTCTTATAAATTTAATTGACAAAAACATAGCAATAATCTGAATTACATTGTACACGACGTACCGAGACGAAAGAGAGATCATTCCTTCAATAAAGCACGAATTACTTGAAGCTACAGAACGTTCCTTAGTCTCATTGTGATAACAATAAAACATCTGTTCATCGTCGATCATGAGCGCCTATTATCCTGTTTTGTTCTAAATTCCTTCGCTAATTAATCCATAGTGACATTGTGCTAGCAAATGGACCCATTAGGTACGGTAATAAATGCAAACGCTATTGTTGAGAGGTAATGTTAATGGTGGATGCGATGTACGTCATCTGTTAGGAGATACAGATTGCCTACAAGCTACTGTGTCGCTTTAAGGAGCGGTATAGTAATAGTTTACATTTGATAAATTCATACAATTACCTATGATTTATATTCATAAGACTTATTAATATCTTTAGAAATATAATAGTTTACGTTTTTGCAGTTAAATGTCTATAAAAATATATCGTAAATAGAATAGAATATTTTTTTTCTTATACATATTTACTTACAATCCAATTTAGCTTGTAAAATATTTGATACAATATGTTTAACTAATCTGTTTATTACGTTTATTAAATTCCAGTAAAAAGCAAAACAATAAGGATATTTAGTTTCGAAATCCGAACCAAGTAATGCAATATCCAATAGAATATTTTACCGTAAATTGGGCAATTCGTATGAAGTATAATGTTATTTAATCATACAATGTAATCCGAAAAAACGAGTTTAATAAAAGCGAATATGTTAATAACTCATACTTGTCACTCATAACTTGGTTTCAACAAATATATCGCAATGCGATCCCAACCCGACGTTTAATTTGAGGTCTCGTTGAACATGATTTATTCAACCAATCAAATTGTCAAATATTTCAGTTTGATTCCAACGATGAAAGAAGTGTTTTCGGTGGGTTTGGAGCTGTTGGATAAGTCTCGAATCATTCAAATTAATGAATGGCTTAACACGAAAGCCAAGCCAATTTCTTGGAGTGAATGAAAATTAATTATTTGTGATTGAGATGAGTTTTGGTTTATAGCAGAGGGTGGGAGTGTTGAAATTATTGCGATCATTGTTTTGTATTTGTTTGATTGTTGGTTTAAGAAAAGCCTTATTTTGAAAAAAATCTTCAAAAATACTACGTATTGTTTATCTCAAATAAGTTGCGATTGTAAGTAAATCGGATATTTGGACTCAGAACCTTTTAAAGCCAATGCTTCGAAGATAATATAAACTTGTTCGATTACATTTCTCATAAATCTGCATTGTACCTTAAATTGTAAGTTTAGGTAACCATCTCGCGAGATTGTCAAAACATTTTTTACAATTAAACTCAAGATTGATGGGTAGATTATTATCCGTCGAAATAAGACTGTCATATTGTAAAATAGCGCATAGAGCGGAAATAATTTACAAATAACAATAATCAAGTTGCAGATTTGCAAAAAAATTGGTAAACTTATGTCAGTTATGACTAAAATATTGTGAAATTTTTAAATAACGTCCGCCGACGTCTCTTGGAGCACGTAGCACTGTTTGTTTTCAGAGATTTGCGTTACATACAAATGAACGGATATTTATCTGTGCGTGAACTGAAATCCCAGAAGAAATATGAGCTCCATCCCATTGTCCCCGGATATAATATTATAATACCGCAATTGTTCGCGTTTTACCCGGACTATGCGAATTTTATCGCAATGATGTCGTGATAAAATGTAACACAACTCATCGAAGTATCGTATGCAATGATACTCTTTGATGACGAAATTTTATTGACCCATTAATTTTACTTAAAATTGACTATTTATGTAAATGATTGGATATTGATCATTCGAGCATTAACTGTATGCATTATCGAAAACTATTATACTTTAAACATTATTTATTGCAATTATAGTAAAATGAAGTTATTAAAAGGTTTTGGGAGAAAAATGAAAATGTAAACCGAACTCTAATATATCTTATGTTTCTTTAAAAAAAAAGATTACAGATTTTAGACACTAACTCACTCCAAGGCAGATTGCGTCTCATTAATGTAAATAGGTATGTATTTGTAAACATTTCGTGCAAAAATCTTCTAAAAACTTCCGCCAAACGGACGAACCTAATTTCTATTAATACGTGGGCTCCAATGGCTTTTAACCGTTAAGATTCAAACCAAGAACACTCGAGGCGTTTCATTAAAGTGAATTCAACGTAAGGCTCACATCAAGCTAATAGAAAGCGATTCAGGTAATAGGTTAAGGAACGCGGTGTGGTTGGAACGATTCCGGACCAAAATGGCTGAACATTGTCCTAAATTGGCAACTATTGAGCTTTTCTGATTCTTTTAGTTAGATTGGATTATCGCGGAATGATCTTGGGTGGTTTTTCTCTAACGTTAGGTGTACGAAACCTAATTAGCGTAAGCATTTAATGTAGACGTATTATAATATGTAAACAAGACCAAGGATGTATGCAAATTTTTCGTTAGAAAAAAATCCTGTATTATATTGAGTCATAGTTCGGAATCTTTTTGGTTGGCTTCATATGTTCAGTTATGCAGCTCAAACTTATCTACTAAGTACTGTAGTCGGTAACTTTTATAAGTAGGCCAGAAGGTTTTCTTAGGGCAAATTGGGCCAACACACTGACGTGTTAGATACCAACTTCCCTGGAAAAGAAGACATTTATCCTATCCCCTATTTACTTCTTTGTCATGCGTATTTACTTTTGGGGTATTGAACGAACTTATGGACCAGTTAAATAAAGTACTTCTCATTCGATTTAAAGCTAATATTTAAATTTTTTTGCAAAACAACATTGTTAAAAGATATCTAGGAATATCTAAGTATTTTTACTTGGATATATCTAATCCAATTAAGTTTACTATTTAGTATATCTAATCGGTTTTTCGAAGTAGGTAGGTACACCTAGGTGTATTCCGAAAAGCTGAACTAAATTGGAAAACGTTCGAAAACCTACACTACATGTGCACACAGTTTCAATTACACTGTCTGTCTAAAAACGGTGTGTGCTGTAAACATGTTCACAATCTATCAAAAACAAGCAACAATTAGGCATACTAAAAACTAGGCAAAAGTTTTCGTAACATTTGACTATTTTAATCCTTTAATGGTTTTAAGACATACTACTCGAATAAAATTGTACTGTAAAATAATAAAACCGACTGCAAAAAATATTGAAAAAATGCGTAGAGATTTTCAGAGATCTCTTATAAAAAATTTCCTACATTTTTCTCGTTAGATCAAAGCTAGAAATGAGAGTATTACAAACGAGGCCAATTAATTATTAAAGCACGACGCTCAGGCCGAGTTATGTTCACGGAGACGCGCCAGTTAACTTGATACATTGTTTAAGCGTTTACAACGAGATTGTAACGTTAATTAAATTTCATCTGATTATTTTATAGGATTAGACATTTTAGTAACGAACGACAGTGTTATTCGTGATTTTTAGTCTTCTTTATTTTGACAAGCAATTAGCTTTCGGGGCCGACGTTGCGCTGGCGACTTCTCTGATGTTGCCCGTGTCCATAGGCGACGGTGACCGCTTACCATCAGGTGGCCCGTCAGCTTTTACGTTGACCTTTCAACATAAAAAAAAAAGAGCTACAGAGAGCTAGTAAATAGATCGTAATGGCAACCAAAAAAAATAATTTGTAACGACTTAAAAAAAAATGTTACGTAGAAAAACAATGGCTCAAATCAAAGCAAACCGGTCTACTGTGGACTTCCGTATATTTTGATTTTATTATTAGATTTAGTTCATATTGATTTAAAAGTCAAAATTCAAAAGTATAAGTATAAGTATTAGCAGACCAGCAGCGAATTTGCCTAAAGCCTATAAGAGATATAATATTTGTAAGGACCTTACTACTAAGCAGCATTCTGTGTAAATCCACTAACAATTGCAGTTAAAATTATTAAGTTTGATTTACTATCATTAGCTAGAACTGTGCTTAATTAGGCCGCTTTCACGGAAAAGCAGCCAGAATTTAAAATTTTAAGCTGTATGGCTAGGATTTCTAGACTGACGAACTTTGACCTAAAATGAGTTCCATGAGTTTAACTAACTATTAATACATCAACTAAATAGAGCTATGTAAACCAAACAACCACTTTATTTCGACCATTTCAATCACCTTATGTTTTATGGTACCTAATGATACATTAAAAATCTAAAAAAGGAAATTTTACCGACAAACAGTTGTATAATATTTTAAGAGTATTCTTGTGTTCGTTAGTAACTTATTACTGCATCTACTAATAAAAATTTTACAGTCTTACTGATATGACGCGCGGCTCGCTCGGTTGATCGCGCAATTTTTTGGTGATAATGCGGCGTCTAACTGTGGAGTGGGGACCACCTATTGACAACGGTGGACGTCGCGTCCTACCACGATGCCGTACAGGGTGAGTCCCGGGTGACTCTAATGAGCTATGACCTTTAATCTCATAATTTTTAATAAAATTATTATATTATTATTTTTTTATTTTTACCTTCATAGCTTTCTTGTGAATGATTTTAATGTGTTCCAGATATTATTATTAGCTTTCTCGCTAAGCAAAGTTTTAATTATGAACCTAATTTTATAGGAACAACTAAAGTAATAGCAGTTAAAGAACATTCCATTGCAATTATTATAAATAAAACAAAAGAAAAATCATGCATGGTATTTATTACACTGTACAATAAATATTGGGCTGTATACAAAATATAGAGGAATTCCAAAAGATATTGTCAACACTAGCATACGTAACATGAGTAAACCACTAACATTCTAACATCTGTAACATATTTCACTAAGCCTTCGACGAACGAAACATCTAGAATAGGATAGAACGCATAAGAAATAGCTTCTTTCTCTATCTATTTCTGTCACTCTTATGTCCCTCCCAATCTCTTTTTATCTCAAAAGTTAAAATTAAATGTTGTTTAAGGCTTTAAAAACGTACTGATTATAAAACTGTGAAGTCGGGAAGTTAGAAAAAAAAAACTTTTCAGAAATTCAGTCCCACTGAATTTTGTACCATTGGGGGGCTATTTCTGACATCATAATGAAAAGAACTATCAAAATTTGTATGTATAGTAATCGTCAAAAATGTTTAGCGATTGACGAGAATAGCTGCGCATCGGTAGACTCGCGCTCGTTGGTGCGAGAAAGACAACACGACTGGAGGAACCAATCAACGCTCGCGCACATGACGATCACGCGCCCCGCGCCGCACCGCTACCTCGATACCTTATTTTTGACTTCTACGCAGGTTTCGTTCACCGCTAAAGGAAATTGACGGTTACTATAATCACAATGCTTTATCTAAGTGTTATATTCATAGAAGACATTTGCGCATAGCATCAGTTGTAAGGCAAAAATAACGGAATCGAAAACCTAATATGAAAAGATATTGGCTTTAACTTTGCAGTCCCTATATTTAACTTCATACTTGCCTTTTGATTTTTCATATTTTTTGTTATTTAAGTCTAAGTTTAGGTTATTATTATTTTGCAAGATTTTATTTCATATTTAAATTCACTTTGTAGCAATTAATATGCTTGTAAATCGTTTCTGTAAGTGAGAGGTAAAAGGTATCGTTCGATATATTTTTACTAATATAAGCTTTTTTTAAAGAAATAAGTGGAAAATGGAAATACTTAGCTATCTGTATTGGTTACTTTGCGTATACAAAGATGCTTGATAATTCGTTACAGAAAATTTTACAAGGGTATTAATCTGAAATCATATAAAAATTTACAATACAATACGGATCTTCCAGGAGTTTCAATCAAATCGTTAAAACAGTTGAAAAGTAATGTGTGTAAATAGAATAGCTGACTACGTATCTACGTATTTTTGCTAGGAGTATGCATGAATTTTGTATAGTTAAGAATTTTAATGTAGTAACTCAGAATACAGAAAAACCTGTAGTAATAACAATTATCAAAGAAGTACTTTTGATATTGTTTAATGTGTTTTATTTAATTTTAAGTGAACATAATGAATTCAAGGTTTTGAATTTATGGCATCATTAAGAATGTAACATATTTACTGATCTTCAATGTTATTAAAAATATTGTAATTAAACTGACAATTAAATTTTTTTTCACCTCTCAAATACAGAATCCGAAAGAAATTTTGTCTTCCTTTTTTTATTAAGTGTATAGTAAATAAAAAGTAAAAAATCGATTGTTTCTTTTTTAATCCGTTATTTTACATAAAAAATACGATATCTTGTATAAATGATTTTTATTTCATAAAACAAAATTCTAATAAATATCTATTCAGTATCACATGCTCACATTCAATTCATGATTAAAAATTCAGTTATAAAAAATTATAAAATAATCAATGATCCAATCTGCAATTACACTAAAAAGTTTTTTTTATTGTTTTAAGCAACAGACATCAAATCAATTAGAACTGGTAACATTTTTGTTCAAATGTCAACTTTTCGAATATTAAAACTCGACAAAATAGCTGCCTGTAAAACTTATAGAGATTATTTTACATATATCGAACCATTTTTGTTAAAAACTATTTACAATAAAGAAATATGAATTTTAAGACGATATATATATATATATGTGAGATTTTATCAGTCCATTGCTTAAAACACCATCATTTACCGTTCATTATTTTCTTTATTTTGTGTTTTAGTGGTCACACTGTCACTCAGTGTGTCATTCGCTAATGGCACTTTAAATGCAAGATATCACTTAATCAGACACACGCACCGCATCGGGCCGCAATATACATATATATATATATAATAATAAAAATCTAAACGAAAATTAATCTACAGAGGTATTTACATAATAGCCTCGAATAAACCATCTATAAACATTTACACTGAATAAATAGCTATCTATAACCGAAATATTGTACCCAACTTATGAAATAAATACTCTAACGAACATTTAAACGCTTATCGAATTTTAAAGTTAAAATAACTCAATTTGGAACACAGTCAACTAAAAAAGTTGATGAACGAACAACATTTCGAAAACAAATCAACACTTATAGATTTCATAAAGGAAATTGTTGCTATTTTTTCGATAAAATTATCTTCTTTCGTCCCTTAATTATGAACTCTATTAACGTTGAGATGCTTTGTAATATTGAACGTGTTCATCAACTTTTGTAGTCGAGTGTACTTTCTTAGCGTTTGAATATCCGATAATTAAGCTTACTAAATCCACTAAATGAGTATAATTATTATGATCGAAAGTGTACTTAAATAATCAGATCAATTCTTTGAAATCACACGTTGGTATATTAGACAATAATTTTGTGCCCTTTTTATTATGTAGATAATTTAAAATTGAGACTCCTTTGCGTAACAGTGCGAAGGGACGGATTCCTTTAGCGAAGAGCTTTGTGTAGATTAAAAAAAAAAGATAAATTGATTTTCAACCATCCATTATATTTTAGATTTTAATGAAGTAGAACCTCAGTCGTACTTATATAGAATTTTTTATTTTAATTTAGTTTGAAATTTAACAAATAGACAGACAGGCTTTATTCACAGTGTAGAGAACTCATTAATGAAAGTTGCATGGGAATATTTTCCAACAGAATTCGTTCATATAGTTATTTTTTTTTATTTTAAGTGGTTCAGAGCCTTGATATTTGTGAGGTAAGGGAATTTCTAAAGGCTTAAAGGTATTACTTTATCAAAGTTCGACTAAGGTTCTACATTTTATTTCATTAGTAGTACTCAAAAAATTTAAATACATTAATTCAATAACTGATTACATTTCATTTTTCAAAAAAAACACAGAATTCTGAAAAAAAATTGAAATGAATTCCACTCATATTATTGTATAGAATGTTGTAAAAAAATATTTAACGATATTTTTTTTTCTTTTTTTTCCAATTTTTCTATTACCAGTTCGAAGCTGTACAACTAATCTTGGACATATTAAAAACACTTATAACGGATAGCATGAATCATTAATTCAACAATATTGCTTTCTTTACTGAACGATTAGTTTCCCTTATTCCTGTTTATGTAAAAATATTAATCATTAAATCAATTGTTTAGGTCTATAGATAGCTTACAGTAATTACTAAGCCAAATTTGGTGTTCTGTGGATGGCAACATTTGTTTTAAGTGTTTTTTACGATTTTTTTAGGGTTCCGTAGCCAAAATGGCAAAAACGGAACCCTTATAGTTTCGTCATGTCCGTCTGTCCGTCTGTCCGTCTGTCCGTCTGTCCGTCTGTCACAGCCGATTTACTCGGAAACTATAAGTACTACAGTGATGAAATTTGATGGGAATATGTGTTGTATGAACCGCTACAAAAATATGACACTAAATAGTAAAAAAAAGAATTGGGGGTGGGGCCCCCCATACATGTAACTGAGGGATGAAATTTTTTTTTTCGATGTACATACCCGTGTGGGGTATCAATGGAAAGGTCTTTTAAAATGATATAAAGTTTTCTAAAAAACATTTTTCTTAAAGTGAACGGTTTTTGAGATATCAGCTCTCAAAGTCGTAAAAAGTATGTCCCCCCCCCTCTATTTTTATAACTACGGGGTATAAAATTCTAAAAAAAATAGAGGTGATGCATGCTAATTAACTCTTTCAACGATTTTTGGTTTGATCAAAGTATCTCTTATAGTTTTTGAGATAGGTTGATTTAACTGTAATTTTGGTTAAGTTATTGTGCTTACACTGAAAACGATGGCTGAACCTTATAAGATAGATCAAAAAATATACTACAGTATTGTACACCTTTAAAAATCCGCGATCAGATTTGGGCACGCCTATAGCACGGAATATTTATAAATACATATATAAAATTAATATTCATACATAAAAGTACAAGGCAAAATATCGGGAGAGTTTAGGCTCCATTCACCAGGTGTATAAATTGACATAATAAGTTTATTATATTTGCTGCTACGGAACCCTTTGTGCGCGAGCCCGACTCGCACGTGGCCGGTTTTTTTAATGGCAAGTTGTTATGAAAAATAATAATAATGTTAGTAGCGTGTAAAAAATATAAGCTATCTACAAACCTGTACAAGATGAACATAATATGTATTTATAATTTGAAAATTATTAACCAGAAAACCGCGCTGTATGCTTAAAATAATTAGATTTTTTTTCGAAAAACAGTATGGAAAATTAATATGCAACGGAAACCTTTAAAATTTTTCAATCTCCTTACAAATGTATAATTCATTGATAATCACTTTCCCCCCTACGTTATGCTCGCTACATCGCGTTCGTTGCTGTTTACAGCCTATAAAATTACAAAAATTCAATCACAGTGTCTAAAATTATTTACATTTTACTCCCCTAACGGGATATCCAAGTCTTTCCAATAGTATAACTTTAACGTTTGCTACGTGAGCAATATGCGCGTCTAATTTGAACTACACCTAATATAAGCTCAATTGTGCGCGAGCGCAGTGACGTCACGCGCGGGAATTATCCAGGTCACGTGTTTTTAATAATGTTGGAATACCTTCATATTAAATTAATTTTGGATCAAGTTTCACGTCTTTAACACGTTTGAATATAGAATTAAACTTTTTTTACTTTGAGCAGCACACTATAAAAATTTGTGCGTATTGTAAGAATATTTTTTTAGTATTTTTGGGTCACATACTTGTTCGATCCTGTGTCGTCACTGAGCAAGGCACTATTCATATCTTGTTCTTGGCACAACTATTGAGATATGATTTTCATCTGGCAGTATAAAGGGATCTTCTACTGAATTAAACCATCAACGCTGATAAACTACTATAAAATTGAGATATTCGATATTTACATTTTTTATTTATTAAAACAGATTTTTGCT
>JADANM010001810.1:8357797-8420170 GCA_026213755.1 Eurema hecabe
CGCGTATGATTTATTTCATTACTTAGAAATCGTTTCGTATAATCTCAGTATCGCTCTATATTCCTAAAACGAATTATGTTTTGCGTGTTCGTAAAAATAAATAAAAGGTCCTTCTAACTAACTTAACCATGCTACTTCTAACGACAAAGATACCACGTACCTACAACTTCAATTCCAACCGACATTATCAGACACGCTACCGGAAATCTAGATTTAGAATCAACATTCGCGATTATGTATACATTATATGCAACGATAAAATATTTACATTGTAACACGGGTCTAATTAAAAAAGCAAAGATTGTCAAGACTGAAGAGAAAGGCTCTGTTTGATGTTTACGTAACCGCTGTTGGCAATTAGTTGAATGCTTAAAACATTACTAACCGTTTATAATTCATATATAATATTTTTTTATTCTTAATTACAATTCTAATCAAACGCTCGTCAAAGCCAGGATGTTAGTTACACGTACGAACTATTAAGTAGGCGATGCTCTTTTATTGATAAAATATATCATGACCATGAGTTAAGACAGGGCTTTCTTTTTTTTCATTTAATTTGTTTCAAGCAACTATTATTACTATTATATCAAAGTTAATTAAGCCTCTTTTTGTTTTTATATGTAGCAGTTACACTCGCGATTATACGCATTGATAACATTTTTAGCAACTTTTTGAACTGTGAGACCCGCAAACGATGCGTCTTTCTTTTAATAAAATAATTCTGAAAATCGCTCACATACGTAAGTTTAGAAACCTCCCAACTCTTGCAAACATAACCTACTTATATTAGCTTTACCTCGGGCAATAACATAATGGATGTATTGTACCTATATATCTGGCTTATGGTCAGACTCGTCTTGCTTTCCTAACTTATTTTGTAACACCAGTTGATACTGGCAGATGACGTTTCATTTACTTACTGAAATCACTCGTTTTACTAAATAACTCAAATCCTCACCTATCTTCCGACAGCACTTGGTCGAACTCCGACGAGGAGACCAGAAACAGTATGGAGGTGACTGAATCGAAGCACTGCGTCCACTTCTGGCGCTGCGTCCGCTGCCCGCCAACATCGACGAACACGAAGGGCACGTTGTTGATGTTGATCGTGCACTCCGTGATGCCCTTGGTGGCTTTCCGACAGTGCAGGATGTCCTGGTGCGACGGCACGTAGTCCGGCCGCGCTATACGCTCAAGCTCCCCGAAGAAGTAACTCACCGAGTCACTCTGGAAGTATAGAGGGTTATATTTAAGATGTTTTACATATTATATGAGGTAGTTCGAGAATGTTCTGCTTTATACCAATGGATAATTTTCGGATTTCTCGTTCGCATAGTTCACATATAACTAACTAGTCGTGGCGCGCGATTTAATCCAGGGCATCCACAACAAAAAAAAATTCAACAAAATTCGTAAAGCCGCTTTTACGTGAAAGATTTACAATCATACATTCACACACACAGTCTCAGGTACATAAACATTTTTAATATTAGTAGGATTATTAATAAACAGTGAAATTAAACAAATAGCAAATTAGTAAAAAACAATGAAATTTAAAGCATTAATTAAGCATTTATTCAAGTTTTAAACTAAAATGGTACGTTATTTATTAGAGAAATCAACTTGCTTCAAAGGTGGCGCCATGAGTTACACGTGTAGCAAATAGAAAAGCGAAAACAGACTTTTCTGGTTCCATTTTAGCAATTACACGTTAGCGTATAAATTTCGTGTACAATGTAGAAATAGACGTACATAGATTTCCCGTAGCACATAAACCTAACCCCTAATAAAATACCATACTATACGAGTTCATTATACTACGACACAACTTTATTAAAACGAAGCCATGTCATAAATCTATAAAGTTCAATTTTGAATTCATAAAATCAGTAACTTAGTCTAGATTTACGAGCTGCACATTAATATAACGACCGTGTCAAATGAAACAGGATTCGAGTGGACAAACAACGAATAAATTTGCAAGTGTGAAGTAACAGCCGGCCTGCCAAGCGGTCTAGAGCATTTAAAGCATATTTAAACGCTATTATCGTTACGGAACTCAAGGGCTACTTCTTTGGAGACCTTTATGTGACATTTTGATAAAATGCAGAAGCGCTTTTTCACCTTCAAAGTTCAACGCGACGTCATAATTAAATCCCTTTATTCACAACTTGTTTTTAACTGTGCTTATTACGGAAAGTTAGCTGTTATGGGGTGTTAAGTATTCCATTTAGCTAAATCGTGACATCGGCTATGACGATAATATTTTGCCGTTACTCTGACAAATATCCGTGATTTTATTTGAAAGACGCCGCGTGACATGACAGGTTACCTCGTTAAACTGTTATTATTATATTTTTACAAACAGACGTAAAACGTACAAAACATCTCGTACATCGTTTTTACGTTACGGTAAAACACTAATTACGTTTGCGAACAATGCCATTAACACACGGAAAACTGTAAATAAAATATGTATTATCCGTGGCTAGATCAAAGCGAGTTAACCAGTAATAAGAATAACAATCATAGACAAAGGTGCCTGAGATAAGTCTGCGATCGTTTTAAACAACATATCATGATTCATACGGAACATGATAATCACGATAGCTGAATAAAATGCACGCAATAAAGGATGACAGGTTCGCAAGTCTGAGGTCACACCCACCGTCCGTGTTAAATTTAACTGTACACAATGAAAACTGGCATAGCGCTCGTTCGTCGACACGGAACTTTGCCACAGCGAGTACCTCTCCTCCACACGACAGCATTTAGAGTCAACCCTAATTAGCTAAAACGGATTAGAACAGTTCACTGCCTCTAGAAACGGGAAGTAGCCAAATTAAATTAGGTTAAACGATACGTTCCGGCTCAGTCTTTGCAATTTGTTATCGTACATTCAACTTCAAAATTTACTGAGCACATTTAATAAAACAAAATATCTATTATCTCTTTCTTAAAGCAATGTTATGGAGTGTCAACAAAAAGTTGAGATATTTTACAACATAAATTATATTCATTAACTTTTGCAATTGACTGTACGTCCGTACAAACGTACTTGAAACATCAAACCACTGGTAACATAGTTGCATCAAAAGACACTAGAACATAAATAAACAAAGCGAGCATTGCAAACTGTTTATAATTCATACAGCATCTACATTATTGGCATACGTTCAAGACATACCTGTGACATAATTAGTCGCGCGACAATCGCAAAAGAGCTCTAGGGTTATGATGATAAACATTAACTCGGCACACGAACAGGTTTAATATGAATTACTCGATGTATTAATTAAGATACGGTAAATGGATGGAGACAAAGGCTTTATTGCTAACTGGAAAGTGATAAGTCAAGCACCTCGAACGAGTTCCATATCAGTGAATGTATAATGCTTTCCTGTTTGCTTGGCATCAATTGAGAATTTGAAGAAAAACCGTCACATTAAATAGCAGTGACATCGATGCGATGCTCATAATTAAGCAATTATATCCGCTGCTTGTGGCTCGCTGCGGTGCGTTCAGCGATTATATATGTACCATTAAATTTAACGAACCTGGTTACTACACGTATGCTATGTTAAATGGTGTAATATTTATTTCAAACCTATTACTTTGAATGTTTCTTTCTGATTAATAGCTTGTTACTCTGACTTAAATCTTATAACAATATTCTCTTATACTCATCAAATTTCTACGTAATCTTATTTAAAATGGGAAAGGCACTTTTATATTAATATACGCCTAAACTACTAAATCGTTTGAGGTGCAAATCGGTACACATATCTGATTTTTTCCATGTTACCTTTGGCAAAGGCAATTACAAAGGCATTATTCATTTTTTCACGCGAAAAAGGGGAAAAAGCTCAAAAATTTAGTTCAATAAAATATAAATTTAATGAACAATATTCAGATTTGTCCTTACTAACTTTATCACAATGACAAAAGCCAGCCGAAAATAAATAAAATATGCTTGATGAGGCTTTTCTAATATGAACTACATTTAAAGAAGATTTATTCCAAACGTATGTAGTTTATGGCAACATTTCAATGGTCGATATTTGATTGGGATAAACGTTATAGCCCAATCAACTGGTTTCTCAAGGTGAATGCAAAATGCCCACAAACATTCATATAATTAGCGGATCAAATGTATTCACCCGCAATCTTTCGATATTGCTTACAGGTTTATTTATACTGGAACGATTCACAAATTTACTACTAGCCGCCGCCCCATTTATCGAAAAAAATCCTATAACACTCTTCGGGAATGTACTTGTCATACACGAAAATAATTAATTAATGTTGTATTTCCCATTATTATTATTACAGAGGTTTATTTATTTATTTTATTTATTATACTTCGTTAAAACATTAGGTACAGATATTTAATACAGGTTTATCATTGAACAATATTAAAACACAGTAAACCAAAGCGTTTAAGCAAGCCAAACTACAAAACTAATGGTTTTCCTCATTGAGGTTTTTTCCCTTATTCATACAATGTCCGTTGTATGATCCATATTTTTGCCATTTCTATTGTATGAAAACGCTATTATTGTAACTAGATGCATATAATATCATATATAATATCATTCTAGCTTTTATTAGCTCGAGAAAATCTAGATTCATCACAAGCTGTAACTAGCGGTTCCATGCGTTCCACCACTAATATAGCGATAAAAGGTTTAATGTCTGACTAAATTTCGTCGAAATCATTGAGTTGTATTCAAACCATATCATTATCATTGGGGATACAGAACCGAGATCAATTCCACCTTCTTCTTGTACTGCAAAACTATGTGCAATTTCCACGTGTCTGACTATATCCCGTTTATAATGATGGCATTGCGATACAATTAAATGGGTTAACAACAACCAATGCCACAGTTACAAAATAACCGAGTTTCTGAGGCAAGATATCGCTAATAAAGGTTAATTGGAACCAAATCATGTTCTTGATTCTAATAAATGAAATGGTACAAGGTATCTTTCTGCTGTGTCCATTAAGGTGATAATAGGAGAATTGTTTTTTCTTCAGAATAATTTGAACAAAGTCGCTTAAAAATTATCCATTTTTAACCGACTTCAAAAAAGGAGGAGGCTCTCAATTTGTCTGTATGTATAATATTTTTATACTAGTGTACCCTTCTAGGTTTTCCATCCAACAATATTTCTAATTTAGGACTTCAAAAAAGGATTAGGTTCTCAATTCGTCTGTATGTATAATATTTTTAATACTGGTGTACCCTTCTAGGTTTTCCATCCAACAATATTTCTACTTAAGAATACTCAATTCTATTTTTTATGACAATCTTTTAAAACACGGTACAATAGCTTCGACCGGTAGGAGAAAAATTAACAGTTTTTTTTAATTCTTTGTACGTATTGGTCTAAAATCTAAATTTTTATCGGGAATATTACAAGTAAGCCAATTTCTAACGTTTTCTATCAAGATCTTTAGTATTGCGGAAGAGTACTATAATTTCGTTATAACTAACGCAACAACTTATTTGTATGAAAACGATTGGGACATCGACTTTACGTGATGAATCACAAATTTTAAACAAAGACACTTCCACTGCTGTCGTTTAATCGATTCGCGCGATTCAAATGCAACCTTATTCTATATTGCGTAGTTAGTACCTAGGTACTATAATAAAATAAATATCTATTGTTTTCTCTTATAAATTTCCGATACATCCACAAATAATGTGTTTATTTTTATACGGTAAAATAACTCATTACACGATTAATAATAATGAAACATTCTAGTTACAACATTTATTTTGGTATCGAAATTAAAAGACATATAGTCTTAATACATATATATTATATAGTATATACCCATTGCTTGGAATTGGTTTATCTATAATCAAAACTAAACACGCCTCAACGTACCAACCCACGAGCGATACTTATGCAAACAGGAATATGATAAAGCTGAATCATTTTTAATACATGGACACATAGCTCAGTAATTGCAGACCAATAGCTGCCTATAATGATCTAACTTCCACGGCCTTGCGAAAGGAAATACACCATAATTACCTATTCATACTTTATGACTCCAATCGCTGTATGTTTAACATAAAAAAAGCGAACGCGAACGTTGAATATTCTTGGAACGAATTCTTTTCACATTTAATACTATAAAATGCTCGAGTCCAAGTGTCGGTAGCGGCATTTTGTTAGTTAAAAACTTCATAATACATTTAATAGTTGATTATTTTATATACAACTAAAATGATGAATGCTCCAAAAAACAGCATAAGAGAGGAATGGCGGCAAGTTGTTAAGGATGCCACGAGACAGGCGTCAGGATGACCACGACTGCCTCTGCCAAGAGTGACACGCCGACGAAGAGAAGATGAAGCATTCATTATACACATAAACCTTCTTCTTCAATCAGTCTATCTGATTAAAAAAAGCCGCTTGAAAATCAGTTGCGATGATTTAAGCATACATGGGGAAAGACAGAAGAAAGCTAGTTTGTTTTGTACTATGCAATAATAATGAAAGGTTTTTTAAGGTCTATATCATATATACAGTATATACCATAAATCAAATAAAAAACTTTATTGACAAAAAAACATACAGAAAAGGACTACATAAAAAAATACAATGCAGCCAATTGGCGGCCTTATCGCTGGGAATCGATATCTTCCAGGCAACCAAAACTAGGTGTTAAGAACAAGTATACCATACTTACCTCATAGATAAGTTATGGTAGAACACAACGGTGTTTCTATATTATTCGCCTTTATAACGATAAAGGCGAATAATATAGAAGCAATCCTTCGTGTAGAATTACACACGTAAATTTAACAGTAAGAGTGTAGAACAGCTGACAAACTGTTTCAAGCTTATGGTTTTTCGAACCCTTACAAATTGAATATGGGAACTCGATCCGAGCTCAATAATTTATTTTTATAAAAGAAACGGATGTGTTGTGTGGAAACGTCATGTCTATGACGTTTCCTTTCCTTATTATGAAATCTTTATTAAAGACAGTCTTTCGGTATTAACAATATGGCCAGATTACTACATAGTATAAAACAGTCGCTTTCCTATCCCTATGTATGCTTAAATCTTTAAAACTGGGCAACAGCTTCTCATGCTTTTTTTTAATAGATAGAGTGATTCAAGAGGAAGTTTTATCTGTATAATACTTGCATAATGTATGCGAGCGAAGGCGGGATGGGTCGCTATTATAAAAATAATATTATAAAAATCGATAATTAATAATTATAGTTAAGGGTATCATATACAAAGCTAAATCGAGAATCAAGAATGTATCACAAGTCTCCTAACAAATGACTAGTTATTAGATCATAGGCGCCTTCTATGAGGATAAGCCTATTTAATAAAGAAACTTATGCGAATTCCTTGCCTTACCATAATGTTTATCGATAAAAACGCAGTTAAGTTTTTGTTACGCCTGTACCAGTCCGTAGCAAGTACGTCACTGGTATGTTACGTACCTATTCAATTAGAGATCGATACTAAAGAACAGAGCTATATTATTATAAAACTGTATCCCGCTGTTTTAACCATGTACCTTCAGTACCACGGATTGTATTGGCAGAAGGTGTCCTACATGTTAATCTAGCGTTAAATGTATCTGCATGCCAATTTTCAGGCAACGCTTTTATATAGTTGTTACGTAACAAACATCCTTCCATCCTCCTAACCTTTTGTAATATTCATAACAAAGTAAATATACAAATATTAGTAACGATAAGGAAAAACATTACATTTAACGTTTTATATATGTATGTACTCATATTATCTGAACACAATCTCTTCCTTGACTGGTGAAGTTAAAGGCATGATTCAAACGGTCTAATGACATAGGAACTTTAAATTAACTTTAGTAAAAAATCCCTTAACGAATCCTAGACATAAAAGAGTTCTGCGACAGCGTGTCGTAAAGATTCAAACATTCTTTATCTATTTGTCCTTAATTTTTTGTCCTGCCGTTTTTACCGCGAAAAGGTCACTTTTTTTCTAACAACTAAGATCCATTTATTTTAATTTAGGTATATAATCAGAGGAATCCTAAAAATTAATAAGTACAAAAGATCGGTATAGTGTTACGTGCTACGAAACTACATTATAATCTATCTTTACATTACAATATTTCTATAGTTTAACTATTGTTTCTTTTAGATTAAAAACTTAAAACAAAAGGATTAAATTTTTAGAAACACTTATTTTTCGAAAGGGATGAAATGTAATATTTAATGTGTCAGTACTCAGTATACACATTCAAAATTACATTCTCTTTTCTTTAACTTTTATAGTCACCTTACTAATGTCAAGACGATATTTAGACCACATAACCCATCACTCCACATCGTAGCACCTACACCGCATTTTCACGTACTCTAATTAAGCTTTGTAGTGGTTTATTTCAACAATGATTAATCGCTTACCGCGAGCAAACGTTTCGTAAATGATTATGTAGTCTTAAAACACTGAGCGGGAACATCACAGACAGTTAATGGGTATTTATGACGCGTATATTATTAACTTTATGTTCAGACAACCTCAATTGTAAACTTTACCATAGACATTGAGTATAGACTATCCCACATGTAACGTTTATATTTTGAACTGTAGACGGGGCTAGACGAAGATCTGTTTTATGAGCTCATGAAATAATTTAACGTGCTTTTATTAGTTCGTAAAGCTGACCACCCACGGCCGTGTTACGTTCAATTTGCATTATCAGCCACATACTTGATGAAATTGATTTAAATTGTTAAGTATTAAGAGTTCTCGATCCTTCATTTCTTTAATATAGTTTTCTATTGCCTTCATTTATCAATAAAATATAAACTTACATAATATTTAAACGCATTGAATAAAAGGTTTTTTTTCGTTACTAATAAATAATTACATTCTGAAAATTGAATTGATTGGGGTGTAGATGTTTATTATACGGAAACTCATGAATGAATAACTTAAATATTTTACAATTTTATTAGAATAGTTTATATTATACAAGTCAGTACAATAGTTTATAAACTTGATGATGTGAAATTGGGCTTATTTTAATGATTATATAAAGGTATATATGTCACTAGACGGTAAAGACCGTTTCTCTAAAGAAACAGCACCGATCTGAACTCCAATTGACTTCGAAAAAAATATTTCAAGATCTAATTTAATACTTAAAATAATGGCTCGTAACGCAATTCCGTTATTGGATACGTTCCGGTCTAATGGCACACATTCATTAGAGACATCTCAGCGACCCGCTGGCATTTCTCTTATATTTATTCACATTCCATAACTAAATAATGGTAATACAATCTAAAACATATGACTTTTGTTTATGGCGCCGCGTGGCGTGTACTCACTTTCTTCTGAACTAACGTATTTGTAGTTCATACAGCAACTTTCTAGTACATTCGAAATAATCGTAGTTTTAATACCTTTTGATAGCACATTATTTCCAACGGCATTTTATATTATTTGTAACTGAATAGACGATTGAAGCTTCTAGAAAAACCACTTAATACTGAGAATTGTTCAATACTGAATCGAATGAAAAAAAAATACAAAAGAAATCAAACTAATTCTTAGGAGAATGCATTTACCGCCAATTTCGAAAAAGGAGTCGAACGAAACTCGATAGTAAAACTAAACGTGTCATATGGAATGTATTTAATTTGCTTTCGAGCATATCTTCGGTACATTGCTACCATGTGTTCTAACTTCTACGGAACCAAGCGTGACGCATGACGCAAACTATGACTAATCAAATGAGATAAGGAACTCAATTAAAATAATTACGTTGGTATCATGGTGTTTGGAAATGTGATTTAGTAATATTTATTTCATTCCTGTCATAATGTTATCACGATATTGATGTGGAAATTGCATTATATGAGTTAAAATCTCACTAAGTTAATAAAACCTAGAGCGTAAATCTTTTTATTATATAGTAAATAATTATATATTCTACAATGGGATGACTAAAGAATTTATTTGTTTGAAAGAAACTATTGCAAGTAGGGGTCTGTAAGTCAGTGCCAAGTATTGTATAAGTATGAAATCATATTTTTGTATCAAATGTAGAACAAAACTATTGGCCACTGTAAGCAGCATGTGTACTGTGAGTTCTCGCCTAAGCTAAGAAAATGAATGTCAAATATGATATCTCATAAGTAAAAAGAAAGTCATTTAACTAATATAAATATTAAATTAATAACATAAACTAAAAAGTTTATTATGTTATTAATTTAATAAATCTTATTTAATTAATAACATAATAAACCTCAAACATTGGACACTTGGGCACACCAATGCAGATAGAAATTGTTATCCAGAACAAAGCCAAGTCAACCAAGGTGCCTGTGACATACCCTACTACCAACTACTATTTACCCACTACTGTAAGACAGAACACTTCTCAAACATCCATAACATTTTGGTTGATGTCCTAAAAACAAAATGCAAAAATATAATTTGACGCAAGTTAAGTCAAATGATTTAATGGTAAATTAAAAGTATTTTCACAATACTTTTAAAATAAAAAGCCAGCTAAAAAGATTTTGTTTTTATCTTTAACAGTTTGTTATTTACACACAATATGGATATATATGAAGAGATCAAATTTTACTCCTTTATATGATAAGTACAGACGACTATTTACAACGAATTTTAATTATAATGTCTTTATATTTAATGACTGATACCTAAGAGAACATATGTATGGAAATATTTTTGTAATAAGTAAACTAGTGACCCACCCTAGCTTCAGATGTGTACATTATTGCATGAAAATATTTGTTTTGAATCTGTGTATATAGCAAAACTACATTGAAATTGTTTGTGTATTTTTTAGATACAGATTAACTACATCCAGAGACAGTTTGGAAATATCATCTTTTTTATAATGCTAAGTACTTTGTATTAAAACAAAATAGATACCCACTAAATCAGAACACCTTTAAAAGTTCTAGACAATAAGTTTATGAATGTGAAATATTAAAGATAACAATGCTATTTTACGAAATACTTTAGAACACTGTACCTTTTTAAAAAAGGTTTGTGTGCGGAAAAGTATAATTTAGTTAAATTTTGACTTCTAACATGATATTTGACAAAATACGAAATATAATTAATAATAAGTTAATTTTTAGGGTTAATGTTTAACACATTTAAAATTACCCCCATATTTATGTTACAAAATGCAAAAGACATTTAAAATTAAACATTACACATAACTATAAAATAAAGTCTCTGAATCTTTTTTGAGCTCTATGTACTATTTTATTAATTACCTTCATAATATGTAAATAAACTATGATCCTTTTAATTTAGAAAGGCATTGAACATGTTTTGTTAATCTTGAATAATAAAAACGATATAATGTAATATACTTACAAGGTAGTTGTTTCTTGATATAGAGCTAAACATGACCTTAATATATTCATATAAACATCAAATAATATTTACATTTAATTCCCTAAAGACTTTGTTAGCTTAAACTTATTTCTGGATTCAATTTCCTCAATTTCCCTTATGTTTACAAATACACAATGTAAATACATACCAATTGAAATTCTCTCCTCCTGTCATATGCCCTCTTTATGGCCCTGTCTAACCACAAGGAGTGTATATGAGGCGCGTAATGCATGAACAATCGATTGTCCAGCGACATCGAGCTATTGAAGTGCATAGCTTGCTGACCAATGTCCAAGTTCCGCGGATTTTCCCACGGAATCGCTAGTTTGTCCCTCGCGTCCACTAACACTTGAATACCCTTTACAATGTTCTGATATATCACATGCTGGTACTCGCGCACTAGTTCCGGCTCGAATTTGACTTTGTGTATTATTCTCATCTGTTTCAGGAATGTTGATTTTCCGCTTTCACCCGCACCGAGTAGCAAAAGTTTGACCTGTCGCCGAAGCGTTTGTTTGTCCTTCTCAAGTATTCTGTCGATCTCTTTGCTCCTGTACCGCTGCTCTATCTCCTCCGGAGATAGCTTCAGACGTAGCCAACATGTCAGAGCTTCGGTACAACAGGTACATGACCAGAAATCGTTGGCCATTTTGCATGATTAGGACCACACACTTGAAACTTATTCAACAGGCCATGCATGCACTAATGTAAACGTTCACTATTAAAAATATGCACATTTTCACGATATCACTAAGTTTCAGACTCTACGAATAAACTAAATAAAAAGTCCGTACCAAAACGTACGCACGCATTCCACCCCTCCCAAACTCATTGAGAAAAATACAATGAGAAATAGTTTATAGACTAAGAGGCACAGTTTATACAAAAAAGTGTTGCTATGTAAATTAAAATACATTACGATTCTGTAGATGCTAAAGTATGGAATGGTTATAATTCGGAATTTATACAGTAGTATAGAAAATCATATTTATCTCATTTTAATAACAGACATTTTCACACGCTTTGGGATCGGTAATTGAGTTTTTTTTTCTTTATAGTACATTCTTATGCTGTATTAATCTGACATTACTAGTGCTGTCAACGTGATGTTCACACTTCACATATGACTACTGTCAAATGTCAATGCGTTGCTGCTGAGTGCTGATTATTGAACTGAACTTCTGAAGTACTAAACTGATATTTACGCGCATTTCAAAGTTGGGCACGTGTTGTGTTTATATTATATGTGTGAAAATAATTTAAAATACAAAATTATTGCATAAGGCTTATTAAAACTATATTGCATAACTGTTTTTAACATATTTCTCTTCTTGATTGTAATAATAAATAGAAAAATGTAAAAATATAACAGTGACATGTCCAAAGAAGGTTATAGCGCCGAAAAAAAAGAAGGTGAAAGCAAAGTTGTTTTAGAAAGATTACAGTCCTACTTAAAAGATAAGAGGAGCAGTGAATCCGCAGAAACCAGTGTGATATATAGTAAGCCCAGTACAAGTTTTGAACAAAATCCTTTAATTATACCTGCCATTGAAGACAGTAGTAACGTCCTTCGCGAAGTATTGAATCATAAAAAGGCTGAACTACTACGTCAGCCAGAAGTAATTTCCTTTCTGAAGACACTTTCTGCTGATTTGAAAAAGTAATTTCGAAAGAATCTACGTCTTTCACAATGGCTTTAACAGCACGAAAATCTGCTGCGTCTCTAATGCGCAAAACGTTAGATCGTCAAAATGCAACGATCCTAAGTAAATTAAGTTTTAAAAGGAATCAAATCCAGCAAGTAATAATAGATTGCATTAATGAAGGAAAACGAGGTCCATACAATGAATTCCTTCAAATATTGAAAGACGGCCAAATTTTAAATGATAATAACTTCAGGAACATTTTTGAAGATTGTTTATCATGTACAGTGTATTTGGACAGAGATTTCAAGCTTCTTGTGGACTTGTTATGTAAAGTAGATTGGGTTAACCGTGATCCGGAATTAATGGAGTTGTATAGCCGATTTATTCTTAGTGTAGTTACAGCACACACTTATCATTGCCCGCTAGTGATGTCAGCATTCGTCACATTATTTAAAGGTATGTTAGCACAATATTTCATTAGGAAAGACAATATTTTAATGTGAAAAGTACCCACTTTACATTTTACAATTTTATATATAATCTCTGAAGCTTAGTATCTTTGGTGCTTAAAAAAGATAGTTTGAAAGACAAAATTTATTATCATAACTAATAAACAAACAAAGTCGCTTTCTTCTGTCTGTAATTGTTCAAAAACAGGGCCGTTTTGTAATACAGCACAAAACGGCCCTGTTTTTGAAAATAGCTAGCTGTAATAGAGAGGATTATACAATCCACCTGCGACATGTGTAATATACTCACAATTGTTTAATAAAAATCTGTATTTTGCAGGGCATGTAATAAGTGTACATTAACATTTCCTAAAACTCATAAAAATTGCATATTGATGGTGTATCTTTTTTTTTCAGTTGATAGTGACAATTGGATAGAGAATCCACCTCAAGAACTAATAACAAAATGGTCTAATATACACAGTTTGATTGCACAGATAGTTGCTGTCATGCCAATGTACGTTAACTCTTCTTACCTAAGTAAACTTGTTACTTTATTTATACGATCTTACATTATAATAAGAAATGCATTAGCAAAGTGTTTATCTGAACTACTAATTGAATTTGAATAATTGGTTCATCTTTGTGAATGTAGCTTTATAATCATTATACTACCAAGTAGCCCTTTATCTGTAACTGTTATTGCAATGAGGTGGACCCCAGAAGGCTAGTTTCAAATAAATGAATAAATTAACTTCTAATGTTAACAATTATGTAAAATGTAATGTGGTGCAATAAAACATATGACTCACATTTGAAAGAATTGCTCATTTTCATTTGATTTAAAATGAATCAATTCATATTGAAATACATAGCAAAATTTAACAAATAATTTGCAAAATGGCATCTTGTGTACATTTTGTACATTCTTATTAAGTTAGCTAAATTCTAAATTTATTATTAACATTTGATTGACCAAATATACAACATATTTTTTAGGACGGGTAATCTTCTGATGCAAACAGTGATAGATCAATTTCCATATTACAAAGCAAAATGCGTAGTAAATAGAGCCTATATATACAATTTAATTTGGATCAGCAAATATATACCATCCCTCACTGAACAGATTATGACCACTATAATACATAGGTAAGCATTTATATCATATTTTAATATATTAAGATCTTATAAAATCTTATTAAAAATGTGTACATACATTTATTTAATATTAGCATGCCGAAAATTTCGCATGTGCATTGTGCAGTTATTATTCTAAAACATTTTATGCATATGTGGCACTACGATGGTATACAAATATAAGTTGTGAAGTTCAGAATAACTCCATAACTTAGATAACATATGAGGGAGAGAGTTATAAAGAAGTAAGAAAACTTTACTTCTTAACTCTTTACTTGACTGCCAATATAAATATTACAATATACACATAACAGACATAATTATTCTAATATTATGTCACAAGTGTTAACATAAAATCTGTACTTTTCTTCATAAAAACGGAAAAATAAGCACATTTTCTTTCACAGAAATGTTATTTATGAAGTTCCATACCTTCATAAATAAAAAATTGTATATATTTTTGGATGGGGGAAACAAAGAGAAATATTGATTCATTTGAATCAATATATCCCTTATACCAGGATCAGTTTTTGGGTGATTTCAAGTAAACACCATCCAAGATTACCTACATCCTGGATACCTACACCTTTTTAAAGTAAAAGTATTCCCAAAGAATACTGAACCTTTAAAAATGGTAACCGAACATTTAAAAAAGAGGTAAGCTTTTTTAAAAGCACAACAGTGTATACCCTTAAATAGTTATAACCTTAAATGGTTATAAATAAGGTGTTATAATGTATCTGTTTTATCAACAGAAATATGTGCAAATGATGATATTTGATTTGCATATAAATACTTAATATGTACCCCAAAGTTATGGATACATTTTAAATACCCTGTTCACAGTATTTTACCGTGAATTGTTATTCTTATTTAAGCAATACACATATTATTATTATTTACTCTTTTAGAATGATAGAAATGGATGTCAATGTAGTTGGCAAGAGTATGAATAAAACACAGGAGACCGTATTTGACATGGAAATTGATGACAAAGACGAAACTAGTACTACACTGGATTGTTGTATGTTTGAGGTGTTGAAATGGTTAGAAGATGAACGAGAACATGTCATGCATATTGTGTGTAATGTTTTCGAGAGAATCATCTTACCTACTTATGGAATTAGGTAAGAATTATTGTATGTCAACATTATCAGTTAGTTCAGTAATTTTATTTCATTAGTAATTAACATCACTGTAATGAATTAAAATTTTAGTTGATCGTATTTTTTACTTTCAGACATGTACAATTTCTGTTGCTTTACACAATATCAATAAATCAGCAGTGTGCAGACCGTATATTCAGTAACCTATGGACTATAGCAGCCGGACTTCATGGTCTTGGGCCCGGAGCTCTTAACACAAGAAAGACAGCAGCAAGTCATTTAGCTGGCCTTCTAGCTAGATGCGTACGAGTATCAAATTCTAGACTGATCCATTATCTCAAGACTATGGCTGATTGGTGTCATGGATATATTACTGCGGCTCAAGAGTCCTCTGTTAATGATAATGTTAAAGTCCATGGAGCCTTTCATGCTATTTGCCACGCGATATTTTACCTAGTTGCATTCAAGAATCATCACCTGTTTATGAGTAAAGAAAGTAAGTATAGATAGGAATAAATTTAACAATAAATGTCACATATACTTGATTAAACATTCTACCGACTGAATAGTGATGTGAAAATGTCACCGTGCTCCGGTCTAAAGGGCACTGTAGCCAGCGAACTTACTGGGCTTATGAGTCTTAACATCTGATGACTCAAAGTGGGGAGCGTCGGTGTAGTGCATCCCTGCCCAGAGTTGGGCTTAATAGCAAAGTTCCGGGTAGCACTGCATTGGCTATGGGCTGGAGTTACTCTTACCATCAGGAGTGCGTCCAACTCGTCTCCCCTCTTCATATTATAAAAAAAAATCACATGAAAGATGTTTTAAGATAAAATATTGTTGTAATTGAAAATCTAGATGTTCTGTTGAAGTAGAATTGGTAATATCTATGAAGAAACATACTCAAATCAATTTTTTTTGCGAGGTCTTTGGGTTTATAGGATTTGTTTTACACATAACTAATGAATGCAATAAATAATAAAAAAAAATATTCTTACAGGTTTAAATTTCGTGGAATCATTAAATCTACCCCGCCTAGTAACATGTCCACTGAACCCTCTTCGTACATGCCCTCCTCAAGTAACGAGAGCATTCGCTTCAGTCACCAGATCACACCAAGTGGTTTATTGTCAAGCAATTATAGAGAAAAATACGAGATATTCCTTACATAATTCATACCAGTATGATGAATGGTTTCCATATGACCCATATACATTACCTATGTAAGTATAATAAATAAATCATAATTTATAAGAATTTGAAACCCCAACTTTTTTGATTTTATGCATACATAGTGGGGTCTTGAAAATGTCTTAAATTTGGTTCAGAAGATTTAACCAAATTTACTTTATATTATTAATATTATTTGCGTCCTGTTAAAATTGGGATTTTATTCTCATATCTTTTTAAAGTAATTTAACCAAATGGCCATTTATTATTCCTTCTAAATGTAAACAAATAAGTATAAAATAGATAAGCATTGTCATATTACATCTATTGATGATATTTTTTATTACTGCTATAAAACTTCAAGGTCTTCTTTTTATTAAAGAATTGCTAACACTAATGTTTTGGAAAACATTTCCTGTCGAAGTATTAAAGATCTTTTTAAAAATTATCAGCAATAATTATGTTGTGTTTAATCAAATTGTATCGCTTATAATACATATTTGTGCTAGATTGAGTTGTAATTATACTTTTTATTGTTACAGGTCAGGCAAAATAATATGGCCCCTGTGTGTAGAATACAAGGATTGGTTAAAAGAAGGTGACGATGAAAACCAGTATTCAAGTCTCAAGAAAAAATTAGAAGCCGAAGATGACGACTTTTTATTACCCAGCCCTTCTCAGAGATTAGCCAGTTCCCTGTCTAATTGTATATCTCCCGGTTTTAAGACCAGTGAAAGTATACTCATGTGAAACTATTTAAAGTTGCTTAAGTAAATTAACTATTTTAATGCAATTAAGTTCAACATAGCTAAAAATTTTTTTAAGGTTTTTACTTTTAACATGTAAGATACTTTTGCGTTCATTTAAGTACTAAAAAGTAAATGTTATACTATTTTTTAATCTTGAAGTCTGATTATATAGAAGTATATAATTTCTGTTAAATATTGTTATATTGCAATACAATATTATATTACTTTAATATGGGAGATTTAGGCAGAAAAAATCTGCGGCATAATGTCGCACTGTAATTCTGTATAAAACAGTTTTAAATTGTATTGCGCACGGCGCACCGCTGTTTGGTACAGTATTACAGTGCGACATTATGCCGCTGCTCTTTACTGACGCGCGTCTAAAACTCCTAGCACTCCTGGGCTAACTAGTGATAGTTTGTCACTTTCCTACTTATTATCAAGTATGTAGTAGTAATATTCCAGTACAAATACTGTAATTGAAACAATTTTTACACCTTATAAAAGTTACTTTGAAACCAGTGTAGAAAATTACCTTAGTAAGGAAACTTTGGCTTACATAAACTTATGTAAATAAAAGTTTATATATTTATTATGTTATTGTTTAATTTCACTCACACTGTCACTGTTAAATAAATAATACATTTATTAAAGTTAATTGAGATACAAAGAAACTATTTTAAACTGATCTGCCTTATCTGCTTAATTTTTCTGCCTTATACAAATTATGACAAAATATAACATCAATATCAGAAAATAAAAAGCTTTTAACAAAATATAATCCTAAGTTCACCAAAACACAATCTTCACAGAAAACAAGTCAAACACAATTTTATTTTAATAATCTAATCACAAATAACATGTGGATTGAGTATTTTATTTGTGCAAAAACAAGAAATACAAAACATTACTTCACTTTTGAGATTATTTTACTAATGAACACAGGTTTTAATAATACTTTTGAAAACATTAAACTTATTCTATGGTAACACTACTGTAAATTAAGTGTATAAAAACACAATTTATGCTATTATCATAAACAGCTGCTTTTGTAAATTTGTTACAATATATGGGTATATGCACATAAGTTCGAAACGAACGAATATTTGTATTTTTTGTTATCTTTATTGCAACAAAGGTATAATAGGTAATAATATAATCTTTTAAATATGATATAAATTCACTCACAAATTTTCCAAATTCAAAAGGAACTAGGCATTAAACAACTTCGAATTAAGTATTTTTTGTATTGCCTTGTCGCATTGAATTCGTTAACATAAACATTACTTGTGTTGTCTCTCAAAACTAGTGGCAAACAATTAATTTAAATTACTTTATTTTCATTCGATAGAATTTGGGTAGTGTCATGACACTAAAACAAGCGTTTAAACCATTTAATAAATGTGCATATACCCTTTTAGAGAAGTCAATAATTATTGTATGAAAATCTTCATTATCTTTTTTTATGATAAGGATGTCTTCTCTTGAAAGATGTTACGGTTTTATTTGGTTGAGTATGTTTTGACTGGTACTGGGTTATAACAGGTGCTTCATGTGCAGCTAATTTATTAATAACAAAGTCGTCTCCCGCTTTCATATTTTCCATCATTTTCAACTTAGCCTCTATTGATTGGATTGCTGTCTTTTTACTTAGTTTTAATTCTGGTTTTGCTGCTGTTAATGCGGATATTCCAAGTTCCGGTTTGGGCCTATCTTGATCCTCCTGTGAAGAAATTGTGTGTATTAGTAAAAGCATACTTTAATAAACTTTTAATACAAAAAAATGTTTTTTTTTCATGGATTCTCTTGACTCTCAATAATTGTAGCTAACATGATAGGACAAACAATCTTCATTAGGAAGAAAGTCCCTTATTGTTAAAGAGGCAAATAATAATATGTTAAAAAAATATATAATGATATATGACCCAACTAAGAACTTTACACTTACCATTGCATTTTTAGCAAACTTCACACATATCCTCTTCGAGCCCAAGAGTTGTCCATTTAAAGAGTTCATTGCTTGAATGGCATCTTGCCTCAACTTATATGTGACGAAGGCAAATCCTCTGGGCTGTCCAGCATTTGGCCCACTACGGTGAAACAGCATGTCGAACTTCTCGATGTTGCCATAGACACGGACCATTTTCAGTAATTGATACCAATAATAAAAAATAGATATAGTTTAGTAATGAGTTAGTTCACTGGTATATGAATAATACAAATTAAATAAAACTTAAAAACTATTGCACTCTATTAACACTCATTCAATCACTTTCCTTATTGAGACTCAAAAAATAAGCAATGAATTGATATTATCAAGTTATCATAAATGTCTCTTATTTAAACATATATTTTTATTGTTTATAGATCTAAATTGGTGTTAAATAATAAAGATAGTATAGGTAGGTAGTAAATTAACACATACTCATTAACTCTTGTATCCAAATTCCCTATCCATAGCCTTTTTTCCGCTATATCGGAAGACTTCACAGGATCCAAGTGAAGTGGTATCTGAAAGTAACAAGATTAAAAAAGACGATAAAACTATCATTAGTTGAAAAGAAGCAGATTTAAAATATTGGCTTTACAATAACAATAGGATATTTCGTTATAACTAAATATTTACCGTGGTATTATCCATTCTTAGCTAAAGTTGGACCTGGTACATAAGAATTATCCAGAACAATCTTAGATCATAATAATCTGTTCATTTTTGCAATTTGTAATACCAATCTAAATCCAGGTTTTAACAGAACAAGGCCATGAAAACACTACTTATTACGCAGAAATCCTGAGATATAATTTTTATATTGAAATTTTAGAATCACGATCTTTTAGTTCACACTTCAAAATTCCCAAAATTACCAAACTTAGCGAAAGAGTAAAGACAATCAATAATTAAGCTTGAGTGGTGACATATGTCAAGTTATGTACTACAAGCATTTTTCAGTCATTCAGATTAAATTCTACCTGTAATGAAGTCATAATCGGTAAATTCAATTTTATAATTCACCGATATCATATTGTAAAGTTTTGAATGGTATATAAGCACTGCTTTTTTTTTAGTATAATTCTCCCATTTAGTGGGAAGGCAAAGGGACAAAGCCCATACAGCCACGTCTTTAGTTATATTTTTCTTTGTCTTTTGTAAAGTGATAGTGAGCTTTACAAAAAACCCTCGACGAATCTTGGAGCAACTGAGCGCTCTCAAATGAATTATTCATTTCTTGGACACTTATTAGCTAGTTTACTGCATGATACACTATCACAATCATACTTAATATAATCACTTTATGCACCAAAAAAGGAATATTCAATCGAGATTACATATAGACGTCGCACGATTCCCGCCAAAACTCCTTATAAGCACTGCTTTATTATTCAATCAATGTCAAGTGCCACTGTCAAAAATGTTAAAATAATCCAGGTAGGTTATGTTATTTTTGAGTTGTTTGTAAATAGTTTGTGAAATGTGAAGATATTTCTAATTTAATATTTTATAATTCTGTGTAATCAACGACCATTACTATTATGACTATTCTCACAATGAAGAAAATAAACAAAAAGATTCCTGGTATTCTACGACCACCGCCAAAAAGTGAAGTGGATGGTAAAATAACGGATTTGTCTTCTCAAACATTGCCACAATTAAAGGAACTGCGAGATCGTCAATTAAAATTGTTGAATAATAAATCTTTTATTACCAAGTTACCAGATAAAGGGTCAAAAATACAGGCTCTATATGAAAAAATAATAACTGAAATAAAGGTTAAGGAGGAAGAAGATCAAACTTGTCGGTTATTTAGTAATATGAAATTGGAATCGATTGATAAGAATTCTTTGCAGGACATAGAATGGGAGGGAAAAATAAAACAAAACAAAGACACATATCTCGACTCTGATGACGATAGTGAACCAGAAGATGTTTTACACGTTTTAAGTCAAAGAACGGCACACGAAAAGAAAATTAAAGTTCTGGAGCCAGAAAAACCTCTTATCACACCTCAAGATCTCATTCAGATTCAAGAAATCCCACATGTAAAGTATATTGTTGAAAAAACAGAAAACAAAAATTTAAAACCTAAAACCACTGGCCATTTTAAACCTTACAAGACAACAGCGTCAGATGTGCACAACCCAGAAAAAGAAATATTAAGAAAAAGGAACAAACATTGGGAAGTTACAGCGGCCACACCACCACCAATAATTCATGGTCCTGCAAAAGTTCTTAATTTAGAAGAGTCATTAAAGCTTCAACAAGAATATAATATACATCTGAAGGAAGTAGAAGCATTGCATGCAGCTGAGAAATTGTTGGCGAGAACTGGTATAAAAATGCCTGAGTTACCTGAAGATACATCTAAGTTCGGAGATTACCGGAATGCTAAAAGACAAGATAGCGATGACTCAGCGTCTGAATCCGATCCTGAAGGAAGTGATAAAGAGGTACATGATGAAGAACCAGACAGAGGAGGAGTTATAATTACTGTCATGAAATGATTGTACAAGAATTTGTTTATATAAGAATACATTAAATAATCTTAACACATTTAATGAAATTAAGTAATTATTTATAACATTGTATAGTCATAAATAAAATCTATATATTGTAAGTTTTGTAGTAAATTAAAGATTAAATCTTTACTTTATTTAGTTTAATTTTTGTCTTAATTTCCCTAACCTTCATTAAAACATTATGTAGTAAATAATAAATACCTTAAAAAACGTATGTATAAAAATACGATACATATATTTAATGTAACACAAGTAACATTTTTTCATTTGTATTTTGTATTATGTACTATATTTTTGAAATTATAAGAATTAATTTGCTCAAAACAATATAAAATTTTCGATCTTTAATATTTATAATAAACAGTATACATAATATTATATTAGTAGTTAAACAATACAACAAGCACACCATGTTTGTATCGAAACCAGATGATGACGAACACCTGATGCTATACAATCGTGCTTGGAATCGAAAAGCGACGGCATAACGTTCATTCTCGTTTCGTCGACTTGAATTTTCAAATTTCATTGATCATTCGCGTGTCGGCGCGCGCATTGATCGGACGTGCAAACGTGAATAAGCTTATTGTGATTGTAAAAAAAGTTCGTAAAATGGCACCGGTTTCTAATTCTGTTGTGGGTATTGATGATGATCAGCGATTCGCTTTGATGAAGGTATGTTTTAATATAATTATTAATGCATTAAATATAAAGACTAAACAATCACCACCAAGCCTATGCAGTTACAAGTTACGGTAAATCTATTTTTATGTTATTAGAAAATATGTAAGTAGGTGCCGTAAATTTGTTGTTGTAGTTTAAAGTTAAAACTTAAAACTAGATCAATGAGAAATCTCTAGTAGTGTAACAGTTATTTTATTTTATTTTTATTTATACTTCGTTATTTTCATGTAAAAATGTTATGTTCACACTGAAGTCTCATACACTACTAATAACTCATTTGATTAGGTATTATATAAATATATAATATGTATTTCTAAAGTAAGTAAATAAGTTAAATTTGTTTCCATGTATGTATATCCATGATAAAAAATTTTACTGCAGCTGCTATTTTTTTAAGTAAGTAGGTAATTTATATTAAATACCGATTCGTTGATATGTAAATATAGAACTTGATTATAAAATCGTCGAAACTCAGAAAAACAGCTCATCAGCGGTTATAAATCATTTTTTACAGAAACTCATAAAAAAAACTTACCTCTAAAAGTGGTCCGCTATAATAAAGAATTTGATAAATTAAATTATTTTTTCGATGATTTAAATAGTAGGTATGGTTTTTGTGATGGTCATTACATTGATAATACAAAAGATAATAAGTAATAATTATTGTTATCGAATGCATTATTCCAAGGCTCAAATAATTACATATTGTTTTGCGTCATAATAAAACGGAAGGTAAACAGCCGTTACTGTAACAACCAGTGTAAGTATGATAACATTATAAATTATTAAGACAAACCACACGTTTTGATTGTATCCAAAATTTTATAAGCGTAAATCTTTTATTACATTTCCTGTAACTTCAATTTGCCATAAAGCTTAGTTAAGTAGCTTACAAACTGAGATCTATGGCTTAGCGGTTAGTTTTAACAAAGTCGAATATTTGATACTAGTCCTTATTGTAATAGTAATATTATTACGAGGCATTTTTAACTTAGTATTTTTTTTAAATGTTAAACAGATCTCATCAAATTTGATGTATGCACCAATAATGTATAATACATGGCTTAGAACGGTTTTAATCTCATAAATGACAAAATACGATTATATCCTATCGATAAAATTAATGTCCTACGTCAATAATATCACATACGTCTATTAAATTATTATTAACGCAATAACACAAATGACTGTTTATATTTAGTAGCCTCAGATATGAAACCTAATCTGTTATCATTATTATCAAAAATTTATTACTGCATTGATTTATCAATGAAGGTTAAATTGCTATTTCGATCGAATTAAAGCTTAATTCATTTTGTTATTTATCCATACTTTATATTTTTAACTACTGTTTAAAGAATTACGCATAAAAGATTAACCTATTTTAATGTTATTTGTGATATCGTCGTGTATGATGTACGTCTCGTCATACAAACACATAAAAATATCAAAATAGTAGTTTAATCAATGCGCAAGTTTATGAGATTGTATGTGTGTTTGTTACTCTTTCACGCAAAACGTAAGAATGGATTAAAGCTTAAAGTTTTGGCATACAGGTGGAATAAGACATTTTCCATCCCGGTATGGCTAAAGTGTCTTTACCGTATTCCTTACAGCTTTTAAGACTGCAAACATTCAAAATATAATGATATTCAATTCTAATCATTGAAATAACAGTTTGCCACAAATGTCTAGTCCTGGTTCAGATTTTTTTTAAAGAAACCGGTTACTTGAATGAAAATAGTTTTACTATCCTCTCTTGATTATATTTCGTTTAACATTATTTCATGAATAATACTGCAATATAATATTATGGAAGTAAATTGACTTTATCCTCAAAAAACAATTTGAAATAATCGCCAGTAGATGCGAAGGTTGTGCCCAGACTAACAAAAAAAATTACCTCATTCATGTACCTCAGTACCAAAAACCGACAATTAATTCCGCGGAATCTGTTTTTTTTGTTTAATATTAATTTTTAATAAAGATTTTGCGCTTTGACACGATATTGGAAACATTAATTATTAAAACATATTCTTAAGATATAAGAAGTGCAACTAACCTGATTTTTATTATACATAATTAAACAATAAAGGGTCATCGAATTATGATTCATTTAAATATGTAAGTATGTAAAGAAAAATATTGAAATTTAGTGACGAAAAAATGGTATAAAAACGAATAACTTTTATATCATAAATATAAGTAAATATTTACTATAGAAATACTAACATAGAATGAATCTTTATTCATAATAATTATAAGATACGGTTCATGGACATGTCTTTGTTTCTTAAACAAGTACAAATTATAATAACAGATATGATTAACTCACTTTTAATTACTTGATAGGCTGCGGCTTATTACAGCGAGTTTATTTAGTAAAACCAATGATACTATACTTTAGATATGTTATACCCATACAAATCGACGGAAAAAAAAGTAATCCCTACAGCAGCGGCAGCTCACATACATACAAGTAAAAACTATAGAAAAGAGATAAGTAATAAAACCAACAAGAAAAAAGAGATAGTTTTGTCAGTTGCGCGTGAATGCACCGGCAACCTAAAGGTAAGATGTCCTTATTAGGACGTTTTTGCGTCTTCAAAATTTTGTGCTTACATTACATGATTACTTACGTATCTATTTAATTGTATAACATCATTGAGTAAAACCCAATGATGTTATGTATACCATATTTTGGATTATATGAGTATTATTTTAATTTTGACTCAACAAACTCCGAATAAAAACCAATGTGATACTCTATAATTTATTAACAAATACTTATTATTATTACTACTTAGATTGTATCGTTGTATCTCAACCCTATCTGTAACATATCAAACAAACGACATTAAATATTAATACTCAATTGGTCGATCTAAAATTAATCAAACAATTACTAAATCTATTCTATTTGCGACGACCGCTTGGCGCAGTGGTAACACGACTGCCTTCAGCGCGAACGGTCGTGGGTTCGATTCCCATATCGGAAAAATATATTTGTAATTTACATTTGTATTTTTCTGAGGTCTGGGTGTTGCTATGTATTGTATGTATGTATTTACAAAAAGAAAAGTATGTATATGTAATTTATTCCGTTATCTAGTTGCCATAACACAAGCTTCGGCTTAGCTTGGAACTAGATGGCGCTGTGTATAAATGTCCTGAAATATTTATTTATTATTTATTATTTATTTATTTATCTATTTTAGTACCTATTGAAGTTTTAATAGTTTAGCTAAAAAGGTCCGAGTCTTTATTCTTTTTTCCGCCCGCATACAAAAGCTATGTCAAACATAAAGCATACATATATTCAAATACCATACAATTGTTTTATAAAACAATTAAATTATTAATTAATATTCCAGCCTCGTTGAATTGATTTCACTACAGAACAGTGATGTTTACAAAGCGCCCGCTGTAAATCTAAATAAATTTTTTGAGTTATGGATAGATATATACATATACATATTTATACATGTACCAAATTGGCTTAGGAGTCACTGATTATTTCGACTAATAGAGGGTTGAGATTTCGAGTAATTATTTTGGTGTTTGAAGGGAAGGGAAAACAATTTTTCTTCGAGTATTGGAGGTTTTCGACCTAACGAGGTTCTACTGTACCTACATAAAGTTGTTTGTACTTTAAAGTTTTAGTTGCTTCCTATTAACTGGTTATCCTTTAATATATTATACGAGTATGGTATCCTATAAGAAGCCTTTAGAGTTAAAAGGTAAAAAATATACATTTTGTATGATGTACATTTTGACCAAAATGTAGCACTGATTAACTGTAGTTCTTTTAAGGTAAGGAAAAAGGTTTCACCTTTTTCCTGGTATACATACTGGTATTTATTTTTTTAATTCTAATAATAGCAGTAGGCTTTTTTATTCATTTATTTTTTTTTGTAATTCTATGGACTTCTTATAAAATAATAATTATAATTGTTCATTTCATTAAAATTTATTTTTTTATTGTATGACTTTTGAATAGTGATTTCAAGTGGATTTTAATGCAAATTTTACCTCTTGAGCTATTTGAGAAATGCAAATTTATTAGTGTTTCTGATTTGTGAATTGTGATGGTTTAAATATTTATATATTCTAGTATTTTATATTATGCAAAATTTATTTCCCGACATTGATATCTAAGGACGAATATTTTAGGTTAAAATTATTTCTAAATTAAAAATATAATAAATAAAATCCCAAACATCGTGACACAAAAAAGATTTCAAGCTACTTAGGTGGAAAATATTTTATAATTCACTTTTCCAATAATTATAATATGAGTCATTATTTATTCATTAAAAATAATTGTGTCCGCAAAAACTGCTTGTTTTATGCTCTCCTCATTGAAAATTAAATTCATTAAAAAAAAGAATTCAATAAATTCAAAACTAATTGTTTTAATAATCAATTATAATGCTTGTTATTTATTTAAAAAATACACATTTTAAAAATCAATTACGTAAATAAATTCAAAACTTTAATTGTTTTCATGATCATTTATAAATGAACGCGAAAAAAGTACCTATATTTGCATTTCTATTTATGTAAAATATTATTATACTTTGCATTTAGTCTATAATTACGGAATCGCAATAAAACCAAGTCTAACATAATGAATCTCAAAGTGATTTACTTTGAGCTAATGGTTGGAAATACTTCCTTATTTCATTTTGCAATACGAATATGATATTGCAATAGTAAATAAAGTTATATTATATGTATAACCAGTAATGGATTGACTAAAACGCTTCAAAAGGGCTTCTACTAATTATAAACTTTAATTATACGAGTAGTGAGTTAAAGCTGAAGGCAATTACGTACGAGTACTTTAATCGGATGTGCTTTTTCAAGCTATAGAAACTCTTCTTTCCTCTTAGTCGGCCACTCTTGTCAGAGTAGTCGTGGTTGCACTGACAAGGTACATGGATATGGTATTTGGGTCGTGAGCTTTGTGGAGGGTACTTTTCCCGACGATTTGCTACCATCTCGTTCGGTTGGAAGCATACCGATTGCACTGCACTAATGTTGACTCAGTCGCCATTTTAATCGTGTCAGTCCAGCGGGTTGGTTGATCGACCGCATGCTCTCTTGCCTTCTACATGGGCCTGAGCCACCAATCTCTCCATCGAGTTTTCCTTCTTGGAGATGTAACCAAAGAACTTCAATATCCTTAGCTGGACTATCGAGGAAACTAGAGGAAACTAGACTACTAGAACTAGAAGAACGTAAAAATCGGTTCTGTAGCTTTGGTAAGAAAGCATAATAAACAGAAAGACTTTTTAGAAGAGTTATTTTCTCATTTATATGCCTTCTTATATCATTAGAACAGCTAAGTCGGTTCAAATAATCTCAAATGAACTTTGTACTACATAATTACGTTCCAATAAGCAGGAAACCTAAGAAGATTACTTCTTACAACATATATGAGAAATAATCGTGACAGTCGATGGCAATGCACGCAAATGCAACATAAATAACTTTCTATTCAACGACCATAGACGAAAATTACAAATGGCGCCGTTTGAGGCTTTAATAACATTTTTGCATGCTTTATATCGATCATTGACCTTAATAACTCTACTACAATAACGCTTAGTACCACTGATGTCGTGATGCAGCCTTATCAGGGTTTGTAGCTCTCGACAAAAGCCGATAATGACATTTTTTGCAAGCTTTGTCATAGATTTTACTACCAGTCGGAAAGGTTGAGAATTTTTTATAAAGAAGGCCAGCATTGCTAGAAATATCAATTAATCATTGAATCTTAATTGATATAAAATCATTGACATAAATTATTTATTATTTTAATTAATATAAAAAAAATTGCAATGTAATTTGTGAGAGAATCTTGATAAAAACCAGATTGTATAGAATAGCGCCGTAGCTGGCCCGCGGACCTTAGATTTTCTCCCCATCTTTAATCTATAGATCAATCTAACTCGGGATGCCATCTTATTGTAACTGCATAACAATGGATTTTACTTAAATTCCTTAAACTCGTACATATAGTTCAGTTTCCGTACAAGTTGTAAGAGATTAGGGTACCTTTTGTATTCTCGTACCTATATCAATTATATTATGTATATCGATATAGGGTTCAATAACAATTCCTGTTAGTAGGACCTATAAATATTTTTAATAGTCGTTAAAAAGGAAGATTATTAGTACGTCGTTGCTTTATTGACCTCTTTAAATTAATTATCAATCATTCATTTTAATTACTGTATAATGTATGTTTAAGTTCCATCACAAGTCACAACGGGATGCAATTTTATCAAAGTTCAATATACTTCAATAAGTCAAGGGCAATGGCGGAGTTACGAAAAAAATCTGCTAATAAATCGAATTTTTCTTTAAGAACCGGTTCCTATATAAAATATTAGCTGTTGCTCGCGACTTCGTCCCCGTCGGATCTATTTCTATTATTATGTTATAGTGAGTCAATCTTAGAACATAGACATATACTGTCGCGGACTTTTTTTTGGATCATTTAAAGGGGAATAATTCTTTCATATATATTATAGAATAGTTTTCCCCGTTTTTTCCATATTTTCCATTATATCTTCCCTCCTATTAGTCGCAGCGTGATGTTATGTAGCGTAAAGCCTTCCTCGATAAATGGTCAATTCAATAGAAAAAGAATTTTTCAATTCGAACCAGTAGATCCTGAGATTAGCGCGTTTAAATAAACAAACAAACAAACAAACTCTTCAGCTTTATATATTAGTATAGATATGATGATGTATACAAATAATCTCGTGTCGTATATTCGAGATAGATAAATACATTAACATTTTTTCTTAAAATAACCGGTAACCGATTAACACGACCGGTTCAGGTTTATACTATAGATTTTAATATTTCAAGGCTGCTCTAAGCGTCCTTAAGCTTTTATATGTGCCTTACGAATTTCAAAAATAATTCTGTCTATTTAAATATCGTTACTTATAATAAGCTATGGTTCGACTAATTGTAACAAAAAACCGGTTACTAACATTGTAGTTAAGTACTGAATGTCTCATCATCTATTTTTTCTATAGTTTCATAGGCTTCATATTAACACATAAAGAAATGTCACACGGGTAAACCGACAAGGTATTGTTAGTCTATAATATGTATAAGTATTACGCATAATTGAAACTTCGAAACATGCTCTCGATGCATAAAAATCAATAAGTTTATTCAGAGGTCAACAAGCGCATACGTTACCGCAATATTTACTGAAGACTGAAGGTCAATTATTTTGTCAAATGTCGCATAATAGTAAGTTGGACAGGTGTTCATAATGAAGTAATTTTTCGTTCTTTCTTTCAACTCAAAAGCACTTAAAAATAATTAAAACTTTTTTATTTATTAACATATGCTTACTTTAAAAATAACAAAGTATTTTATCAAAAGAATTCTTTAAAATTCTCTGTTATTTCTGTAGTTTATAGAGAAAAAAAAAATAAAAAAATGGTGTCCTTATAAAAAATACAGTTTTTTTAGTGATTGTTGTTTGTTATTTAAATGTCAGAAGTCGCAAATAAAAATACTTTTATATAAATATAAAAGTATACCTTATTTTATCAATAAGATTTTACGCATTCTGTGTATACATACAATTTATCACCACTTTCCATTTATTTAATTATATTATTAAGCTCAAAACACCGTTACGTCCTCTATGCCTAATTGGCAAATAATTTTTATTCAACACGTGACTTGTTAATCAAAAAATAATAGTTCTGTGTAGAAGCTTACACGGTTTTCTGTCATACTTGCCATTCTAGTTTCTACACGCATACCTATTCATCGCCTACGCATTCTTAGATTGCTGTTTTGACTATGAAACAACGAATTACGAATTACAGGTTTGCGTAAGTATTTGTACAGGACTATCTTAAGGCCAATGCTCAAAACTGTAGCTTACACAGGGTATGTTTTAGGTTCCAATTGGCTCGGCCAAAGTACAACTATTTATTTATATATTATATATATATATTTTATCTACACTGAAAACCGGGGTCCAGCCATGGCATCTCATTAGATATTATATCATTCTGTTCCCCTCTTTATCATATCTCTTTTTGTATTTTGCTACAAATACTTTTCTTTTCTAAAAAGGAAAACTTTTTAAAGCTCCGCTTAGCTTTACGATGCGGCGGAGTTGGTCGTTTACTATCGAATGAACCTCATTTTTCTATGCAAAAAAACTCATGCTTAAAATCGTGGCTCGACCAACATTCGACATGCTAAAGATTTGGATTTGGATTTTTAAAAAGCGAGTCTGGTCAATGGCTATTTAAAGAGCGCTTTGTTTCTGGTCTAGCGTTTGTTATAATAGAGACCGGAGTACACAGACGCGCAATACATATAAAGACTTGTTTTTAAAATCACAATTTTCAAATCATGTCATGGCCAAGGTTATATTCAAAAGTCTTTGCAAATGTAAGTGATGCTTTCAAAATTACAGTGATGTTGTTGCAACTATACACTTATGAGCGACTAAATAGTTACTTTTGTATGCTTATTTGCAATCTCCTTTGAAGTTTGATGCGATATTTCAAAAGCTTGTTTTGAAATTGTATGTCGTACTTACTGCTTTGTTCCTAATTATTCAAATTTCTTTGGTGCATAATTTTATGATCTCCGTTGAGCATAGGTAATTACTTTGCTAGTATTGCCTGACTAAAACGTAAATATGACGTTTCCGGCGTCTTGAAAGTCTTAAGGGTTACTAGAATCGTGAAATAGTCTGCGAAAGTGCCTACCTTTTTGACCCCTAGAAGTCCAACGTACAGAAATATCCTTCCTCGAGTTCCATGGGTAACTGTTGAGGAGTTCAGCACTAAACAATACAATAAAAAAAAAAAACAAAAAAGGTAGATGCCAGAAAATTAAAGAAATTAATGAAACACCTATCTATTAATTTTGATGTGTTAATGGAATTCGTTTAGCGTGAAATTTTATAAATACAATGCTATCTTGCATCCGGCAAAAATTTAACACCTTGATGCCAATAGATTGTTACATCCAAAAATGTAAAGAAAATAAAGTAATCTTTACTTATTATTTTAATATATTAAGAATTTTTACTTTTCGCCTTACTAATTACAGTCATTAAATGTAATCAAGATCTGAATAAATCGTCGACGGTCCATGAGGAATGGAATCAAAAAGTCAAAATAAACTCATCGTGAGTAATATTCCAATATTACAGGGAATACCAATTCAACCAAAGTCCAATCCGTCCATTCGTCCAGTGTTACGATATATTATTGCAATTTTGATAATTTAATCGCCTAGTAGTTTTGTATTACTATAATATGTATCCCACTGCTTTGCCTGTGACGAAAAACCAGATAGGCAAGTAATTTTTAATGCAATTTAAAGTTCTAAAAAAGCTCGATCCAACAAAAACTGTATTTCTATGAGCAGTAATTTACAAGTTAGAGATAAAATCTACTGCCGGTTTTTTGGCATCTTTACTGGATCCGGTTTATAATTAAACCCAATTTCTAGTCACTAATACATTCGTACACTAATTTAAATCAACATACTATTTTACAAAAGCCGTACCTTCACAAAATCAACGTAATAAAGATGATAATCCAACAATATTGCACCGCAAACATTATTTACAGACATCATTTGCTGTTGCAAAATAGTGAGCAAGGTCAAGGCATAATATGCGCTTGCGCAAGCTTCTTTTTGAATGTATATCAGGAAAGTTAGGTGACATATAAAGTAGGACTACTTTCGAACACTTTTATTTTAATTTAGAACACAAAGGACTTTTCAAACTGAGTACACATATTAAATTTAAGTGTTAAGAGCGGCCTTATTACATGAAGTGATTTCTTACAGCCAACCCGAGAATGTAAAATTAATTAAAGAAAATAAAAGATGGTTAAGGGTAAATAGGAAATGGTAACTGAGAATGTTTTCTGGCAATATAGAAATAGTTTTAATCGTAATCATCGTTAATATGATTAATAATTTAAATTTTTTAACGCTGTACGAAAAATTTGTGTATCCTAAAGTCAAAGATTTACTGACGACTTACTTGAAGAATAAATTAGATTTCTACACTAGTAGTTAAGACTAATTACATGCAACTTAAACATAAAACAACAATGCTTTCTATTAAGCGACATGAGCGAATTTCCCTAGATATAATATATATATTAAATAATTAGACTCGAAAACCTGCTAAAATCCAACACCACGTTGATCAACGTATACCTACCTACTGTTACAAAGTGGTCACTACACACGTAAAGATAATTGATAATAATAAAAACTACTTCATAATGAATTGTAATTCAAGGTTTTACGTGACCGTAATGTTTGTGACTTTTCTTATTAATAAACAAAATATCTCGTTTTATCGTTTTCGAACATAACGCCTCGCCGACAAGGTCAACTCGTGTAATTAAAAATAACCGTATTAAATTACAATTCACCATTTACATTTTTTGCTATAAAATTGCCCAATACCCAATAAACTTAAGGATTTTGATATATAAGGTATTAGTAAGTAAAAACGTATCATTAAGTTGTTTATAGAATAATCGCGTTCAATCATTCTACTTTTGGTATTCACTGATATTCACGAGCGTTTACTGATATTTAATAGAGAAAATCTCGTCGCAAAATGCGGATTTCGGATACCAAAAACAGTATTCCTTAAATAGGAACGAAATCTAGCGGATTAGTGTTTTTATGTAAAAACCAGCTGTTGCCCGCAACTCCGTCCGCGTGGACTTTCATATAAACTTTGACCCCCCTCCCCCCTTATAAAGTTTTCATTATGTTTAAGATGTATTCTGCTATTCGGGGCGGTGATAAATCCAACGAACCAAAAACCATGAAAATGGTCTAGCCGATCACGAGTTATAAGTGTTGTATCACACCCCTCTTTGTTTCATACATATAGGATAAAGATTAAAATATAATTGTTTAATGAAGGTTCTTTGAAATACGGTATAGTCCATCCTATTCCAAAACTAAGGCAATTTACATTGACATGATTTACTTTGAATGCCTAGATCGCAGAATATACATTAAAGATGTATTTATCCAGTACTTATAAAACTTAACTTTTAATACATACGGCTTAAACATCCAAATTCACTGACTGCAAAAAACCGTCGAGCATTCTTTCCCATTATTTCAGTAAATATCTGTGTAGCCTATAAATAACAGACTTAAAAAAAGGAATGGAGAACCTTAAACAACCAAGAGGACCAAAACTTTCTGATATTATTAGTAAAAATATTTTATTAAAGGACAAAAAAAGAAACCAAGACTGTCAACATATTTATTACTTTCTAAAATAAATTAACAAAATTATTGTTTAAGCTTTATTTTCTCGGTAGCCAAAGCCAGTTTTCGGATGTTACATAGGCACCCTGCTGACGCTTCTTGTAGAATCGGATCCTTGGATCCTATAGTTTCCAGAAGAAATTGAACAACGCCAGCCTGAAACAATTTCCCGATTAAATATCTCTTTATCTGTCAACGCTTCATTCGGCTAAATTCAACATCATAGTGCCGTCTCTTTTGTACAATATTCGAATAGTATCTATTAGGAGACAGTAAGGGAAAGTGCAGTGAACGCAGTTAGTGTGCGAGAGGGATAACGCTATATAAGTCCGAAATTGACCAATTGTCTCTTTCCAAAGGTCGATGTCCAATATTCCGTGGCGGGACTTGTAAGTAAATGTTGGTAAACAAAGTGCGTTCATTCTAAAATTGAATGCGGCATTGAAGCTATTTTTGTTTTTACGTACAACGAATTATGACGTCCAAAATGCATACATTCACACAATTTCGTTATATTAAATAAGCTTTTTATCTGTAGCACCCAACTTCTTATTATTTTTATATTTTTATTATTGATTATGTTGTTGATATAATTAGTTATACAAAGAACGCTGTATAATACACCTCAAAAATTAAACAAATTCTACCTTTTTAAAAATTGAATTATGCATAGGTTACTAATGTCAAGAACTTATTCGTTAAAAATTTTAGTACTTGTAAAGTTGTAATGTAACCGCCTTTATGCATTGTCGATGTTACATATCCTTTGTTGGTGTATACGTCCTTAGAATAATAATATCATGTCACCTTGCTTTTATGATAACCATCGTTTCACCTTCGAGCCTATTAGCCCACTTCGATACTATCAAAAACTATGCACCATAAACACTTGCAAAATATATAGACTACGGTATCATATTTTAATAAGCTTTTCAACAAAATAGCTGTTCCTCGCGGTTATAATTGTTCTTATTAGAAACTATATAAATCATGGAATTTACAAACGGGCAGTGCCACATTTTTTTTGTATGGCTGTACATCACAGCTTACAAGTAGGGCTAAATTATTATCTTATATATTTTAGGCACTTAACCCATTTGTAACTTCCATACCTCAAATAAAGACAATATACCTAATATTAAAGCTTAAATCATTCGTAAATAACTAAACTTTAAATAAGTATAAAAAATGGTGAATCGAATCCAGTGTTTACCTCTAAAGCCTCCACATTCTTACCACTTCATGATAATTTAAATATTTCGTAACTCGTTTCGACCGTTATGGATTTTCCCATAGTTTTTGTTATGAATACCCACGGAAATAGAATTACAATAGTCCTACCAAAGTGTAATGTATTCATTGTACATTGTTTTCTTTACATTGTCACTTAGGTAAGTGAATTTATTTCTACGTTGATTGAGCTTAAACTATGTTTACAATTTACATGAACAAGGACCCAGGATGTCCTTTAAGTCGTTTCTAGGACTTAAAAGGCATTACATATTTATTTTACTTGCTTCATAGTTTATTTATTTTTCTTTTTATGTTTGTTAGTTTTATCTTATCAAGGCATACATACAAACACACAATGTTCTAATGACTGGTTACTTAAATATATTAATCTGGAAATCTCTATATATCAAGTAGCTACTTCTTACATTCTATTTATCTAACCTGTATTTAGAGTTTTAGAAATAGATAATAAATTTAATTGTAATTAATATTTTTTTCTACGGTTTTTGGAGTTAAGCTATAAAATATTATCTATAACATAGGAATTGTAAATATCGAACGAATAAAGGTGCAACTTACCGCGTGCATGGTAACACAGTTAATAGAATAGAACGACAGATGGTACAGCGCCAAAGCCGTAGCTCTATGGACGTTCGGGTCCCGTGACGTCATGTAGTTCACTAGAGGAGTAATGGCGCCCCGTTTTCCGAATTCTTGGCGATTTTGCGCCCAGTCGCAACAGTACGCTATGGCAACACCTAGATTGGCGCGAAGATGGTCGTCCGTTGTGCTGACTAGAACCATAAATAAGAAATTTCATATTTTGTTTGACGATAATTAAAAGGGGATATCGAAATGTAAGCTCACGTGAAGTCATAATCTTGTACAATGTTCTGATCATGGTTTAACAAATAATAAAATTTTAAACTCGAAATGTTTCATAATTGGGAATAAATTAATTAATTACTGACAACATAATTTAACCATGCATATTATATGACCACTCTCATTAAGTATTATTTGATCAAAAAAAATACATAGAAGGTCGCATAAAATTTCAAGAACGAAATGATTGAGCAAGACGCGTGTTCTGGTGATTTCCATGCGACAAAATTACGAGCTTAGAGCCTTCTTACTGCGTTACAAAACATTGGGAAATGCGACGAGTAGATAGTGATTACTGATTATAGCAACTGCATTTATCGCGATGCCGTTGGTGCAACAAACGCTAACTGTTTCTAATCTATGATCTTACGTCGTAAAAGATAATTTACACGGGTTTCAAATAAACCGAACACAAGGAAAACCTCTTTAGAGTCAGGGGTCAAATATACTGACTGCAATTATTACGGCACTTTTCTCACAATACTGCTTTGTACTATAATTTGCAATTCTAATGTACTTTGTATTGATATTTAAATTAAAATAAGAAAAAAAAAATACAATGGATACGTTTACATTGTGTCAATAGTCGTCAGTCAGCGATAACTTAAATAATGAGTTAGTCAAATAGATAAATATGTGACGTAATTTTGAATAACATGACTGATAGACCTAAATGGATTAATGGAAAAAAGGAATAATTGAATGGCGTATAACGTAACAATAGTGACAAAAAGAACCATAAATACATACTTCCATTGCGCTATGCATTAACACCTTTCATTGCGAACCGTGACCACAACAATAAACACAAAACGACACTCGCACTTACCTAACTTGGAAAGTTTCGCGACCACGCCGTGGTCAGATATGACCGCCAAGTTTTCGTGGTCTTTCGCAATGGTTGCAATGGCTGCACACACTGCGGATAGCACGTTATGATCGTCGGAATCTAATAGATCCACTGTCAGTTCCAAGGCGCCAACGAACGACCTGACCATTTCTCCGGAATCAGCAGCGTTTTGCACGCAGGGACTTAGCGCTAGGGCAGCGTTGGTTTGGACTTTCTTTGAGTCGTTCTTAAGCAAAGACCATACAAGTCTGACGCCGTCCAGTTCATCAATTTCAGACATGCAATTGGGTTCTTTAGCGCATTCCATCAACACTAAAGGAACGTTCTCCAGCAACGGCTTATATGTATTATTCAAATGATGGACTGAAATATAAAATAATAATGTATATATTGTAACTTTTTATTTAAAACACTAACTGTAGGTATCGAGTACTATTTAATTGGTAGACTGTAGACAAGATGCATTGTTTACTACTAACACATAGAGCAAATTGATTTTGTAATGAATTGGTCCGTAAACTGACGGCATAATGTAATAACCTACTTAACATAGGTATCCCTCCTGAGGATCTAATTTTATCGCGGTTCGGTGGATACTTAGCGCATTCCGCTAGAGCTCCAGCTACGTTGGTTAGGACACCATCGTTCTCATCATCCAAAAGCCTGACCAGTATAGGAACAGCTCCCAGAGTGTCCAGTTTCTTTACACTTGCATCGCTGTCGCCACATTTCCATAGAGCTCCAGTAACGGAAGCCATAAGAGGCTTATTAGTCCGATTGGTGCTGTCCTGGGCAGCTTCGACTAACAATTCCAGACCACCGGCCTCGCGGATCATGTCTCGTGTTATTGGATCGCTTGCGCATTTATATATAGCCAAACTGCAGTATGTCTGAAAATAATATCTATGCGTAAGTTTTAAATCACAATATACCAACTAGAAAACACCTTAATCTTATCAAACATTTACACGCAGAGACCATTAATTTTGTTCTTTGTTATGATAAAATTATTAACAATAAGTCTTATAATATAACTCCTTTGTAGCTGTTTATTAAATCTTTAGCTACATTTGTGTCAACGGATCAGTGATTTAAACAAAGTTCTTTACGCTGTACTTTAAAAATATCTATCCAGTGTACATTTTCTGTGTTCTAACATCAGATACATCTTACTTTTAAATCCTTGTCTTCATTAGCCAAATGTTTGATTAGATCAACGACCATTTTCTCAGTCTGAATTGCTAGCTGAAAAGAGGTTTCATTAGCACACATCTGTAACAATCCTGCTGTCGGTATAGCCAAATCTAAATGAATGGTCTTTAACATCCTCGCTATAAGAGGTATCATTCCGTATTTCCTCAAGGCTTCCCTATTCCTTTGCGAAGCTGACATCGACCAAAGGGCTTTGGCACCCGCCCTTGCGATATCCAAAAACTGTAACTCGTCTTGATTCAATTGATCTCTTGTAGTTACTAGGTACCTATAAAGTATTTCTACGTTAATTTTGTATGTTTATTTATAAAATTACATAATGAAATAACTTACTTTTCCTTAATGTCCAATAGATCGATTAATTTCGGTAAACCTCCATATTTTCTACAGTACTTTCTACTTTTACGAATCCTTCCTAAATTGGCGATTGTTTCAGCTGCTAATATTTGTACATCCCTCGCGGGATCCGAGAGCAATCCAACTAGTAAAGGTATTGCACCCAGATCTGTGACTTTTTTTCTAATATCCATATTTGGTGTTATATCCTTTAAAACTGCTAACCCTCCTAAAATACAGCATAAGTCGCGGGTTTCGAGTAAATTGACTAAAAGTTCCAGCCCACCAATTTCTTGTATCGCCCGCTGATTGACTTCTCTCGTTAGATCGTGGTCTTTGAGACAAGACAGAGCGACCATAGTGGCGGTTTGATTGCCTGCTTTCATATATTTGACCAGTTTTTGTATATGCCAGTATTCTGGTGGGATCTCGCTGGACTTGATTAAGTCAGCCCAGTTGTCTTCAGAAGACGAGGTGGATGATGACGAGGATGCCGAAGTGTCCGACCCCTCTGTTACCATCACAATACGTGGCAGACCAACCGTGTCCTGACCACCATCAGCACTAAACGTCGATAAGTTATCGGCTTCCATGATATCCTCGAATAAATAGATCTAAATGTTTTATTGCAACCTGATTGTGTTAAAAATAAACTTGTTACGAAAGTGACTTGAAATCTAAAGCTTTATCAATATGGTTGCTTGGTTACCGCAGAATAAAATTCTATTATTCAATCCGTACAATGTTATCTTATCGGACCACAGATTAAAAAACATGTATAATATATCAAAAGAATTTTAAAAACATAAAGCGCTATTAAACAATAAGCAAATATGCCGGCATTTTTTCACCTTAATAGTCGGGAAAACCCCAAAATTAATGTTTGACAGTGTTACCACTTCTTATCTATCTAATCCTTTTTGCGATTTGAGTTAAGAGAAATGTAAAAAACAGCTAAATCGGTATTCTTTGTAATTTACATTTTAATAAGCTACTTATTTAACCATACCTAATACTGTTCCGCAGTTTTTATTTGGCTTCACGTTCCACTACTAAATACTACACTCAAAACTTATTAAGTAATTTATAATACGTATAGTTATTACACAATACTATAACCTTTTTACGATTATAGTATCGTGACATAAGTATTTTGGATAAATATACGAGTATGTATATCTTTTTTATAATTCGAAATTTAATGTAATTTTTTTTCTTTTCAGTTCCGAAGAAGCGTAAAGGATGTCCTGAAACCGGAGCACAACGATCACTTTTTGTTAAGATGGCTTAGAGGTGAGTTTCGAGTATAAGTAAAAACTGGTACTGGTATAATATTAATTGGCGAGTTTCTCTGTAAAAGTTTATTTAACTAATGCAGGGTAATGATTGTGGGGCGATATACCTAACCTTATTTAAAAAAATAAGGTATATTAATTTTAATTTTATGTTCGAAATAATATAAACCAAAATGTGAATTGCTATGAATCGTATTATATGCATTTTAATATTACAGCAAGGCAATGGAATCCGGAAGCTGCGGAAAAAATGCTGAGAGATGTAAGTTACATATCTACTAGTTTAGTTGCATAAGAATCTATAAGAAAAATAAAGAATATACGCTCAATATACGTGTTTTAATGTTTTTTAATTGTCTTTTTTTTTCGTTTCAGTCTATGAAATGGCGGGAAAAGTGGGGCATAGACACGACTCTTAATTCTTGGCAGCCACCTGAAGTTCTGGAAAAACATTTTCCGAGTGGGACTACGGGATTCGATAAAGAAGGATCACCAAGTAGGCCCTAATTCGAACATTTTTTATAATATTAAAATATCAGCATTGTAACATAAAAATAAAATAACTTTTGCCTCAAATATAAAGATATGGTGACAATAAAATGTTTGATGATATCTACTAGCCCATATTCTTATTTAAATACTTGCAAAATCGTTTCAGTAGATAGAGACAACAACTCAAACCTCACAAATGCAGTATTTTATATAGTATTAGTATAATATATTAATACCCAATTATACATTTCTTTTACAGTTATAATTGTACCCTTTGTGGGTCTGGACGTGTGGGGTCTCCTGCATTCCGTCACCAGGACAGACCTGATAAGAATGATTTTAAGACATTTAGAACATTACTTGGCTTTGGGAAGAAAACAGGCATTGACACACGGACCCAATGCTTTGAAGGTATTTAATAATACATGTTAGCCTTTTTTTATACTGTATGGGCTTGCGCTTGACCACGGGTCGTCTGGTGGTAAGCGACGCCGAGGTCTACGATGGAGCGCGCTTGCCCGGAAAACCTGTTCACCCGACACTTGAAGACCTCCGGATTTTATCCGACGGGGAAGACCCACTCGAGGAGCTCGTTCCACTCTCTTGCTGTTCGCAGAAAAAAAGTGGAAGCGAAGCGCTTCGTTCGGGTCCTGGGTTAGCCGGTTATAATTCAATCGGTATCGCGGTATCTTTTTTAAATAGGAATAGCCCAGTGACTAGCAATAGGTATTCAGTATATTACTAGTCCTATCGCTTATATCGAAGCCTATCATTTCTTAGGTTAAATTGTATCGAATATTACTTCAAATGATTTTTTATTTATTTATAACTATGTCTCGTGTTACATAGCAAACTTTTTGGTCGGTTTTTTGCTATTTAATTGTTTAATTAAGGTGTCTTGTGTACAATAATTTATACAATTCAATGTACCTATGTGTAATGATTCTGTGCAATAAATGTTTTTTGGAGCTTTTGTTGTCTGTTTTAATTGTAAATTCTTATTTTATTATGTATATTTACTCACATTATAGTTATTTAGATATTTTTAAACCACTGCAAAAAATGTTTTCTCAATTCGGCCGTATATGTATGTATTTTCTCTAATATAAAATGTTTTCCACGTAATTTATTAATAGATTCCTTAAATTTTATAGGTGACAGTAATATTTGATCTGGATGGCTTCAACATCAGACAGTACGCCTGGAAACCAGCTGCTGAGATGGTGTTCACATTACTGCAAATATATGAGGCCAACTATCCGGAGATATTGAAAAGTTGCTTTTTAATCAATGGTAGGTTATATTTCTAGCGTATGAAGTGTTTATCGTTATGTATTTTTTTTTTGTTTATTTTCGATTAAAGTACAGTAATATACTATCTAAATAAAATAATATTTAATTTCAATAATTGAAAGATTTGTCACTGCGTTCTTAAAAGATAATGTATGCTTATAAAGATGCTATTAGTATGATCTTATTTTTTTAATGGTTAAACTTAAGATAGATAGTTATTAACTCTTGCCCTTGTCTGCAACTTACTAAATACTGTAAATCATTTCGCATTTCCTCTGCATTATCACTAATAACATGTGATTAATCTTGTTTTTCTATTATAAGGTAATTTTTTTTTTATTCTGGCATTGAAAAGAGAATGCTTATTCGTTATTCCTAATTAATGAAAATTAAGAGATTGTGGGCGGCATTAACCTCGTTAAACGAATGTTAATTTGTAATTATCACACCAAAATCGTACGTTACATAATTGCTCATCTTTACAATTTTAATTGGCCGTTATTAATATTCATTTTTTTTTTCAGCGCCAAAAGTTTTCTCTCTGGCATTTTCGGTCGTGAAGAAGTTTATGCACGAGTATACCATATCGAAAATTAAGATTTTCGGTACAGACGCAAAAAAATATCAACCACAGATACTAGCTTTAATAGATAAGGAAACGCTTCCAGCACATTATGGCGGCACTCTGCTTGATGAGAACGGCGACCCCAGATGTAGTTCTATGGTAATTTTTTTGACTTCATAGTTTCATACGCAGTTATTTTAAAGCCCGTTGTGAAAAAAACACCTTTATTAAAAACAGGATTTGTGCTATAGTAAATAGAACTAAGGTTAAAGTTAGAAACGCAGACTGTAATATTTAAATATTTACTTAATAAATATTATACTACAGAATAATATGCTACATTTAATTGAAAAAAAATAATTTAAATGATAATTTAAATCTAAATTTTCAGGTGAAACCAGGTGGTAAAGTTCCTAAATCGTATTATTCGCGTAACATTCAAGAGGAAGACTCCGAGAACAAGTACACGCGAGTCACTGTGAAGACCGGCGAGAAGCACATTGTCGATTTACTTTGTCCGGACACGGAGAGTGTACTTAAGTATGATACCAAGTATCTAATCTCTAAATACAAACTGAGCCAAAATAAGCCGGGCTCCTAATGACTTGCCCCCAAAATATTAGGGCATTTGGGGCCCTAATATCTGTCAAAATCGACGTTTAATTCAACCAAAATCCGCTTTAACTTAATTATAAATTAAAGTTTAAACTATTATACGTACACCCATTTAATGTGGTACTTAATATTTTAAATCAAACAGTTTTAAAGTGTATTTAGGATAGTATTTCTTATCCAAACCGTTTTATATTTTCACAATGAATAAAGATTAAAACGATAATAATTTATTCGAATTTAGTTTATTAGAATTCCCATTTTCTTACTTATCTGGAAAATATAGTTCTGATATCTCATATGATATCTATGTGCAAAGAAAGTTAGTTTCACCAGCCAGCAATCCGCTTAAAAAATTCCACGCACAAATCACCCGTCTTTACTTTCTAATTATTGTACTTTCAGATGGGATTTCGGCGTTGACAGCCACGACATAAAGTTCCTGATCAAGAAGCGTGATGCTGAGGGCAACGAAGAAATAGTGCACGGGCCCCGCAAAGTGTCCGAGGGCCCCGCTGACGTCGGCGTCATGCCTGTCACTGGCCCTGCTACTTGTACGTACACATTACAATATATTTAAAGTTATACAACAATGGAAGATTTGATTGTTTGTTTTTTTTCTTTTTAACATTCCATTAACGCGGAAGCGGGACGGCAACGGCTTTATAAATTTTATACAAATTCTATTTTTTATTTTCAGATTCTGTAATCTTTGACAACAAGAGCTCTTTTCTCCGGAGCAAGAAGATTTATTACGATGTTCTTGTGTCTATTCCTACTCGAGACCTCAATATGACTGACGTTCCTGAAGACGAACTCGGCGATTTAAAAATCGCAGCTTCGAGTTCTGATAATTAAAAAAGAATGATTCTCTATAACACTTTTTTTTACCTGTGACAAATGACTTCAGAATTTATTATAGTAAGGAGTAACCTACTTGAAAACTTGATGACAGAGCACAATTATATGTAGAGGAACTGTTTTAGGTATTAAAACATTGGTTCTAGAAACACAAATTACCGGGACAAATATTTTTAATTTTAAGACTTAAGTACATTTGTGATCAAAAGTATATTTACACATCCTACATTATAAAATATTTGAACACCAAAATGTTTGATCTTTTAAAGTCTTTCTCTTAAAGTCATGCTTATTTGTAATTTGGAATGTGTAAATGCATTTTTGTGGTCGACTGTATAAAATAGAATAATTGAATATGTTTTTGTAGACTAATTCCTAACATATACAGATATATACAGAAAAATACAGTATATAAAATAACAGTTTTAAGTTTTTGTAAAAATAGTTTATTTTCTTTTTAGTTTTAAAGATATTGCTCAACAAAAAAAGTTAAAATTGGATTTCTTTGTGTTGTTATTAATAGGTGTAGGATTTTTTTATTTCTTTCGTATTTTGACGGAGCTGTAACTACAATATAAAAAGCTTCTTTAAGCTTATTCTGTGATATATTAAAAGCATAATAACTATTGATTTAATATGTATAATTGTATATATTGTATTTTAACTAAGGACTGACTGTCAACAAAATGAAGGTTAAAAATTATACGAAATTTGTTAATGTTTCTAGAAAATTATATAAAGACTAGTGAATTTAAACAGTTATTTTAAATTAATAGAAAATAAGTATTTACAATAGTTATGGTACAAAAGTATGCATTTTTTGTTGCAATATCCAAAAATGTGTACAAAATTTTCATAAATTAATTTTACTATGTTTAATAGTAAACAAATTTTCAAACTTCATATAACTTTACTGTTAAAAGCTATTGTCCCATAATTAAATTAATAATCTACCTAGGTAGCTTATAATCAAGTGTTTATATACATTGTGTATCATTTAGGCTCAAAACGACCATATAAGAAAATTGTTGTATTTAAATCTAACCACAGTATTTGTTCTTTATTCTAAAATAAGATAAATAAAATGACTTCATAAAATATAATTTGGTGTTTTAATCAAGTGCACGACACGCTTGTACTATTATCATTGCACTTATCAGTCATATTAATAATTCGACGCATATGTTGATAAAATAGATTACTATACGACACCATTGGAACTCATTATTCACATTGTTACATATTTTTATATTACGATACGTCTCCGATTTGTCTGCGTTTGATTAAAAATTTCATTTAGCCATATCCAATGATATTTTTAAATTGTTTTAATATGCCATATTATTAAACAGTATAAAACAAAGTCGCTATCTTGTGTCTGTCCCTATGTAGATTAGATCTTTAACATTATGCAACCAATTTTCATATTTTTTTTATAGGTGTGAGAGTGAATCTAGAGGAAAGTTTATATGGTTACTAGGTTAAACTATATATAACAGTTACACTGGTATTTTGTTGTTAACATCATCCTTTATACATTTATACTGTAACAAACAATGTTTTAATTTGTAATGTACATATAAACTTTTTGGCTCAACCTAAACTTCATGAAAGTTGGTTAAATTTTTAGGCATATAGGAATGTCTGCTAAAATAACTATTAATAATAAAAAAAACCAAACATTATCACTTTATCAAACTTTAATCAGTATCCTTACCTCACTTATGTACATATGATAATGATAAGAATATTTAATATTTAGATAAAACCAGATACATCAAATAAATAGTGCAAATTAACCACATTCTGTAATAAATTAAGGTTTTTGAATGCATTATTATATATAGATATTTGCAATTTTTTTGGCAGATATGTCAACTGGAATGAGTGGTCTTGTTGCTCTTGTTGCTCTCACTTCAATCATCTTCGTCCTCAAACAACATTTGCAAGAGATCCCGTTTGTTACACTGACTCCCTTCAAGCCGTTGAACACCTTTCCATTTAATTATTGTCGGAATTACCATTAACCTTGTTCGACTGTCAGTTCGGAAAGGACAGTCTTTATTCCTCCAACTGTAAATAATTAATTATATTAGAACATCTAATAGAAAACTTAGTTTTGATGGCGGTCAATATTTAAAAAAATAATTTTATTGAAAGAATATGTTTTTCTATAATTGCCCGGAAGACATCACTCTTCAGTGATAAAGTCATTCAGTGTATTGAAACATGGTGTAATTTATTATTTACGTAAGTAACAAAGTGTTTAATAAAATAAATTATACACTTGATAAAATAAAATAAAAAGTAGTGCTTTATTGCTGTTATGGATACCAAATTAAACAACAAACAGAGAGGGCTCTCAGCTTGTGCTACACAGAGTAGCATTTCCTGTGTAGCGCTAGTTTTCAGCTTCTCCATTTCAATTAATTACACCAAGTGAGCCATGCGGTATCTTGGTATCATGACTTAATTGTTTTAATAAGAAAGCTAAGTCTAGATACTTACTAGTCCTTATCACCAACATCTACATAAGCAAATATAAAGTCCTTCTTTACTTCATTCAAGTATGCCTGTACAACTGGCTCAGCTACAAAAAAAAATCTTAATTATTTTTTAAACTATTCAAATGCTAGTCTCTTTGATTCTGGATCTATAATCTATATTGAGAATTCTAGTAATAGTAAATATGCAATGGAGATTAAAGGCAACAATTATTTTCTCTTACCAAGTTGGCAATACATGCACCAACTTCTACCATTTTCCTTTTTACTACCATTAAAGAAAAAATATACATGCTTGTCTTTATCAGATAAATTATCAATAAAAGCCGTAAATTCTTCGTAGTTCTTTAGTTCAAGTATTTTTTTCTTTAATGTTTTCTTTGGCATATCTAACTCCTTATAAAGTTGACAATTAAGATGTCATATATGGTATACTTTAATATGAAGGTTTTAATTAACTTTTTTTTTAATAATCACACAACACACACCTTGATTATAAATAACAATTAATGTGAATAAAATAGGAGACTAGTTTTTACCTTCCACACAGTCAGGACACCAACTTATACCTTCAGCGTTTTTGGAACCGCTAAAGTAAAATAATATCATTGGACCATTAGGATCAATACTTTGCATATAATTTACAAACCCATCATACCCATTGATTTTAACTATTGTAACCATTGTGTTCAATGTACGAAATATACTTATGTCTACAGTATTCAATAAAAAATATTTTAATGAAACACAAAATTCAAAACTTATTATTTTCGGCTTGTCATTGACTTTTGACAACTTGACATTACAAAATACAAATTACAATCATTGTCAAAAAATCATAGTGTAATAATAATAATTATACTAAGCCTCCGATATGGGTTTTGTTAAAAGCTATTAATGTTATTGAAAATTTAAAAAGTAAATAAAAAGTAAACAAGTCATGTTGAAGAATCCTGTGTATCTATTACAATACTGGTGCAATGTGCATAAGCCTAATATATTATCTATGGCACCAACGGTCATCTCAAAATGACGTTTCAAATGAGATTTGAAAAATATTGTATTTGTTTGTATGGAAACTTTAAACTTTAATATAGGAGTAGTAATTATTATAGATAATTTAAAACATAAATGATTAAAAATGGATTCAAACGTGATAAACAAATCTACGTGTCAACCACTAACGATGGCTGAATTATTACCAGGAATAAGTGGTATGTGTATTACGCTACGGTGTATCAAATTTACTTGATTTGATTACAGTGCTAAGGTTTTATTAAAACTTAATGTTACGAAAACTTATAATGTTTCAGGAATTCTTTCAAAGGATTCTATTCAGTCGTTGATGGAGAAACAACCCTACCCTAGGACTACTATGATGGTGCCCCATACTACTGAAAAAGTAAAACCTTTGACTATAGCTCAAATGCAAGCAGATCTCCTGGGTAAGTCTAAAAGCTAATAATGTATGAGCAAAGACTTTGTTTTTATCGCATTTCAAAGCTATTAACTATGTTTTTCTATGGATATATTAGTGTAATGACGATTTTTCTGTTGTAAGTTATTTATATACAGTTTATTTATTATTAGACATTTTTATACAGTTTTGAAAACAAAAACTCCTAGAAAACAACTGCAGCAATCAGCGTCAACAACTAAAAAGAATTGGAATTCTTCAATCAAAGTTGAGAACAAGTTTAGAAGTGCTACTGCTAAAGACCAATTGAAAAACAACCCAGTGAAGAAAACTCTGAATTTTTTGCCTAAACCCAAGGTTTGTGTTCCCCATCAACCATAAAATTAACCATATTTATAAATAACATACTAAGATACAGGTATTCTTGTTACATAGATTAAATTCAAATATATAGTTTCAGGCCCCGACAAGCTCAAGAAAAACAATAGCAAATTCTGAAACACCAAAATTTCCAAAACCAGCACCAAAAATAAAGAAAGGTAACTGTGAATATAATATTGTGTACTGTTTAATCCTAGTTTCATACTAAATTGCTAGTGTGTTTTACATACTTAATGTTCAATTAGAAAGTGTTAATATAACTTTATAGTATTATATTTTACATAATATGTAACTGGATTTCAGGTGTTCCTAATATAAGAATCAGTGGGGTATGTAAGTTAACAGAAACTCCAGCAACCAGTAGAAAACAGAGGGTTACAATCGCAAACAAGGAGAACTATTCATATTTATCCAATGTACCCAAGAAATCACCAGCAGTTTTACCGAAGAAAGTGCCAGTAACACCTAAAAGTATATTGAAACAAAAACTCAAACCACCAATACCTGATACTCCCATTTCAAATCTATCATGGAAATCTAATGACACCAGCTTCTTGCAAAAAGAGAAAGAAATCAATGATATAGAAGAGAAAGCTAAAGCAGTTGCAGAACAAATGAGATTAGAAAATAAAGCCAATGTTTCACCTCCTGTTTCTACTCCCTTCAAAGAATACAGAAATGTTCAAGAGTTCTTTAATAATTCTACCAATGTTTCATTGCAAGAGGAGTCTGTTCTGTACCATGACAACACAATAATGTGTTTTGATAACTTCCCAAGCAAGGAAAATAGTAAGCGTGAAGAGAGTGTCATTGTATCGCTGTGTGATATGCTTAACAAGGCTTCAGTCACAAACACTGATAAAATTAGCTCAGAGCTAAAAGACTTGTTAGAGTTTGAAAGCAAAACTCAGGAGAATCTCAACATGATTGAAAATGGTATTAAAATACTAAGCAACATCAAACAAAATCACTTGAGATGTTTGCAACATGTTCAAAAATTAATACAAGAGAAACAAAAGGAAGAAGGCAGTAATAGAAATACAAAAAGTGAAGTTGAAGCAGAAACAAATAAGATACCTATAGAGATTCCTAAAAAAAGTAACTCAGAATCTAGCAATCAATGTTCAGTCATAAAATCGCCTACATATAAAATACCAAAGAAAAATTTGTGTATGAGAAAGAAAGTATTTCATAAGTCCATGCCAAATGTGTCTACAACTGCACAATCCCCAAAGCCAATGGATGGCATGGCGCTTACTATGTACATGAAGATGAAAGAAAACATGAACTTCTTGAACACGCCACAAGTTAAGTCGAAAAATGATTGTATCCCCAACACTCCTGCACTAACATCACAAAATTTGCAACAGCAACTTGACAAATTATATAATGGTAGCTAAGAGCAATGTGCATACTTTTATATGAAGTATGCTTTTTATATTGTACGGCGGAGACTAGCATAATTTAATTTTTATTGAAAAATATTGTCTTGGAGCTTTTATTGCAATAATTTGTACAAGTATCTTAACACTTGATTTTAAAATATGGATTGTCTGAAATTAAAATTGTCAGCCTATCTATATTAGAAATGACATATAAGACATTACTTGTATTGTACACAAATATATAAATTATTATTTATAATGTTTACAATTAGTTTATAATTTGATTTGACCAAATGAGATGTGGACTGTAATACATGCTAGAATAGTTTTGTATAAAACTGCATTATACATATTGATAATATTAAAATTCAAAAACATTATTATTTATTAAATAGTTTGTTACTTTAATAAATAAAATGTTACACTTTGATTTCTAATACTAATTGTGACTGGTAACATGAAGTACACATGGTATTAACCAATGATATTGTAATAAATAGATATTTTATAAGTGCAAAATTTTGAAGACGCAAAAACACTCTAATTAGGATTTCTTATCTGTTAGTGGCCGGCTTTATGTTATTTGCATTCACGCGCAATGGACAAAACTATCTCTTTTCTTGTTGGATTTACCATTTATCTCTTTTCTATTGGTTTGACTTGTAATATAAAATGAAAAAAATAAACTATGCATGCTGCAGCTGCTGTGCGGAACAATGTTTTCAGTTGATTTGTAGGTGTATAACATATTAAAATTACTAGAACTAATATTGTGCTACTGGATAGCTAGTTTAAATCTAAAAGTAATTATAAGATAAAAAAATTGTACTATATTTTTTATGAAATAATACGTGAACAGGCTAATATATTATAATAGGGAAGTAAATATATAATTAAACGTAATAACAATAAATCTTTGGTTTTATTCGTTACTAGGTAACTCCCGCGAGATTACTGCAACAATATATCGAGTTTTGATAACAACACCATTTACTTATTAACTTATACCGTTCTTCAATCCCTTGATGTTGACATGATTATAAGCGAACACCTACGACCATCAAAGCTTGTGCCACAAAAATTCTTTATCAGTCTTTGAAGAACGGAAAATTGAAGCTATTTATGACAAAAGGCAATATGGGTAACTGTATGTGGTGTAGGTGTAAATAGGCTGGAAAGAAAAATAGAACCTCTGATGCTTCTACATACCAAACGCATGCAAAACATGTCTTGATGACTAGTTGACGCCGGCTACTGTAGGGTGATACCCCAGTGGTTGAGCTGTCTTAATAATAATTTAGTCTAACATTACTATCACAATTCTAACGCTGTTCAGTAATTCAGGTGTGAAAATTTAAAAATATATTTGAATATACCATGTTAAGAAAACAATATTGTGATAATATATCAATAATCGTTTATTATAGTATGTTTTTATCTTTTACGCAAAAACGGCTAGACCGATTTAGTTGAATTTTGGTATGTAAATAAGCGATACCCTGAATTAACACATAAGATACTTTATATCCCGTTATGGCTCCGTGAACGAGAACTACGCTGGTAAAACCACGGGGCACGTCTAGGTTGTTTATAAAGACATCTCGAAAACAATTTTTTACGCCCATGTACGGACTTCCTCAATAATTGGCAGGTTGTAAATGTTAAATTCCCAGAAATGAAAATCCCTTAATCTGTACCTCGTTGTAATATGACATAAAATGCGCTCGCGAACAGACTTAAATTAAATTATAAATATAATTTTATAATGTAACCATTTAGGTATGTCCAAAGAGAATGTAATACGTTATATGGTATGTATGTCTTAAAGTTATTTTTTAATGACTTATGACTTCCTATTTTACCAATCGCCTGTCACCATACCATACGCTGTCAACTGTCGCTTGGTGGCTGTCACGTTTCCATAAATGCCAATGTTAAATATGTTTTGAAAATATTTTATTAATCAGAATTTAGTTATAGGTATAGATATTTTATAACTTTATACAAAGTGAACGCACTTAACCAGTGCTAACTGTATTTATCTCTAAAGGAAAAATTAATTACCAGTCCCAAGACATTGATCATAAGAACTTTAATTCTATGGAACAAATCTGTACCTCAAAACTTAGATAAGTGATAATACAATCAGTGTAATATTAGTTGTTGGAGTATATTCGAGTATCGTTCTTATTAAGATGGCGCTTTCAAAACCAATCATGAACTTTGTCGCTTCATACTTACAAAACTTATACCTACATCCAATAAAAACGAAATCCATTACCAGGTAATTTTTTTATGCTTCCAAGGTTATTGTAATAAGATTTTAAATAAACAGGAAAGTGATGTATAAATTATTACTTAAATTGTCTCTTCATTTTAGATGATAATATTTTTATTTTTTTTAATTTAAGTTGTGTGGTGGGCTGTACTGCAAGTGCAGCATCACAAGTAGTGGCCGGTGAAAAACTAAGACTTGATCCAGTTTTAGCATTTGGTCTGTATGGGTAAGTTTAGCTTGAATACTATATTATCACTTAATTACCTATAAAGTATTTTCAATATTTCTTTATTAATTATAATAAATAAACTTAATATTTAAAGCTATTATTCTTTTTATTTCAGGTTAATATTTGGAGGATCCATACCACATTATTTCTATGAACTCATAGAACGACTGTTTCCACGTTCCTCAACAGCATTTCCATTAGCTAAGAAATTACTCTTTGAAAGACTTATTATAGCTCCATTCATGCAAGCATTTTCTCTGTACATGTTAGCTAGGTTTGAAGGAAAGAACCATAGAGCGGCAACAATACAACTGAAGTCTTTGTATTTGACTCTATTAGAAGCTAATTGGAAATGGCTGACTTTATTCCAAGTCATAAATTTGGCTTTCATACCACCAATGGTAAGATTAAAGATTTTTTTTAAGTAGAGCTTTCAAAAACAACATATTAAGTAAAATAAAAAAAAACATACTTTGTTTAAATAATAAGTAAAAGATATTTATCTATAAAGATAAATAGTAAATACTTTAATTATCAATATGCTTAGGTATTTAAAAATGTGATAATAATCTGCAACTCAAATAATCTAAGTACATTATGCCTATTCTTACTTTTAGTTGCCAAGTAAAATGTAAGGAAAATATAAACATTGTATATTTCCTCTTTCAAAATAGTGTATGAGTCAATAAAATCATGATTTGTAATATGTTTGAAAGCTAATGTTTTCTTATTGACCTTTTCAGCTCCGAGTTCTGTTTATGAATTTTGTTGGTTTCGGATGGGCGATGTTTATAGCTACTAAAAGACGACAAAGTCAGAAGAAAGAAACCAATTAATTCACTTCCTTAAGAAAAACTGGTGGAGGCATTATCATTGGTATGGATTTAAAAAACAATTGTGATAAGATTACAGACAAATTACAAGATAATTTTTATTATGTCACAACTTGGGTTATCAAATTATCGTAGTTTATGCATAATTTGAGTTGTAAAAACAAAAGTAATTTTTTAATGTAAATATTTCTTCTTGAGATTTACAAAAATAGTTTTTACACATTCCACTTATATGAATTTAACATAGATAGCAGATTTTTCTATTTTTATATACTATTGTTAATTTTTTTTTTTCGGTTTAAGGATATGTGAGAAGGGTTTGTTAGTAAAATTCCTCAAATGTGTTATCTATTTTATTTTCTTTCATAAAATTATTGTTGTCATTAGTATCTCAAGTCCAGAACTTGGGTTTTGTATTGCATAAAGAGCATTTGACAAAGTCAAAACTATCAAAGAATCTGTATGTTTATAACTTTTATAATAAAGAATGTTACTGAATTCCGAGTATTACTTTTACATATTTATTCTAAGTCCTTATGAGTTATGAGTGTAAAGAATGGCAAATGAAAGATAAATTAAAAGTGAATGAGAGTATTAACTATTCATTTTTGGAAGGAGGATATAAAGTATAAACATTCTTAGCTATTGCTTATTAGTTTCATTATTTCATCAAGTAATTTTTAAACGGGTACTGCAAAACCGCTTAAAACTCTCCCACAAAGGTGAAAACCATTCCAGTTACATTCCTCCACCCAAAACCTCTTATTCGAATCCTAAATCATTTACAGGTAAAATCCAATAAGTACTTACATATTTTCCTTAATTCAATTCCTGAGAAATTTGAAGAAAATTACGAAACATTCAACTTAGAGGCTCTACTGTATTTATTTAAGTGTATCCCATTTTCACTAATTTATTTACAGTATTAAAACGAAACAAGTGAACAATTTGGCAATGGCGGTTTATTTGATTCAGGCTAACATTCAAACATTGTTAGAATTAGTGTATGAAACAAAGCTAACCAAATAAATAATACAAGTAAAGTACGCGTTATTTATGTTTAGCGCTGGACGAGAATAGCTGCGCATCGGTAGAATCGCGCTCGTAATTGACGTATTGGTGCGAGAAAGACAACACGACTGGGAGAACCAATCAACGCTCGCGCATCCGACGATCACGCGCCCCGCGCGCCGCGCCGTTACTTCGATACCTTATTTTTGACTTCTACGCAGGTTTCGTTCAGCGCTAAAGATTCGTGACGCGTACTATACATACTTACTTATTTAAATTTTAATATCATGCTTAATATCTAGCTTAAGTTGTCTTTAAATGTTGAGATTCAAAACTTATCCATACGAAAGACTAGATTTTTTTTAATAAATAGAGTCGATAAATATATTGCACATTATTCTAATAAACTTAGCTTATTATTGTTTTGAGTATTTCTGGTGCCTTTTCTATACCTATGTTAAATAAGATTATCAACAATTCAAAATAAATTAATAACATTAAAATAAAAAAGTTAGTGTAAAAAATAAATACGCCTTACATATTGTAATATTTGACTAGACTTTGGTACACAATTTACGACTAGAAATATCGGTGATGGATGTAAAATTGTTGATTATAATAACATTCAAGAGTAGGTATTGTATGACTAGAAATTAGAAACCCTCACGACTAGAATACATTTTCCTATTAAAAAACAATTTTTTTTTTGTTTACATCCATGCACAGATAACGTAAGCGTCCGGTGGGACTTAAGCGTTGTCACAGATAGCAAAAAAATAAAATTTGACTATTTTTATTCTCTTTCGGGGCGCGGAGATCGCGACCAGCTGCGTTCAGAAGACCGACTGCTGTAGTAACTCGCACTGGATGGAGTAGACGGCGTTGGTCGCCGATATGGAATCGGTCGTTTACGTGCACTGTTTAATTGTTAATATGTTAGTTTGCAAAATATTTTAGTCATAAGCATGCGATGTCAATATTCGTGCTCACAATGAAATATTATATGTAGAATTCTAGAAAGTTTATTAGTTATATTACAAGTAAATGAATAAAATGTTGTTATAAAAGTCAAATTTATGAAAAAGCTTACCTTATTGACTGAAGCCTTATCTAGCAATATAGAAACAAAAATTGTATATTTCAGACACTTTAATTTATTAAAAGCATCACTATCTACCATGCGAGAGACTACAAAAGAAAAAAAAAACCAAAATAATTTTACATAAAACTTTAATATAACACAAATGGTTGAAACAAAAAACACACTTGAACTAATATCTATAAAATAGCACAAATTCTACATCTGGCGACACTGTCACTTTTCCCTACATGACGATAATTTAATTACGTAGTTATCTTCTTCTGTATTTGTATTTCTTGGAAGAATAAGTTACATCTATTATTGGTGCGCTAGGAAAGAAAAAATATGTTAATTTAAATAACTTCGACTCTTTTCCGTATACATTAACGAAATGTATAATAGTTTAATTCAAGTACTAATACATACAATATTACAATTTAAATATGTATGACTTATAAGTATTTAATATTTATAAATTAAACACAGTCAATTGAACATTGAATTGAAAAAAAAACAGAGTTAGCACATCACTCAAACTCACAATCAAACAGTTAAAACAATATTAATATACCCTCAGTGTAGTTTATTAAGGGTAGGTTTGTAAATGCGATTTAGTGGATGAAATGATTTGTACAAATATGCATTGTGTTGAAATCGAATTTGCCCACTTTTTCTTTCTACTTTTGGAAAAACTTTATATAAATGTTCATATCAAAATATTTCAAATTAAATCTAGAAATGATCAGAATCAGCTACTAGTTGTGTCTTCTGGACAGGATTTTTATTTGCGCGACTTTTTTCTATAACAAAAGAAACAAAAAAAATGTGTAAGGAAGCAAAAAAAAAAAACAAAAAGATGTGATATCATCAAACATAGCAGAACACCGAAAGATATGATATAATAAGTTTAAAAATAAACATATAAGTTATAGCATCAACAAGCGTCACTCAATAAAAACATCTAAATCAAATTAGCTGTCTTAACATTGGATTATTTTAAAACTGCAAATTTATCAGTCAATTTAAATATGGAATCCAAAATGTTATAAAATAATACAATGTTAAAATTTTGTGTTATATCTACAAGTGTATAAACCTAAAAAAGTGTCGCTCTCGAGACAATGATTAATGGACATAATAAATTAAAAATTTATATTCCGAAAATCGTTGTCACTAATGACGTGCTTAATTACTATGACTGAGAAGAAAAAAAGAGGAAACACTCAAAGAACGCGATACGGCTATGAGACCCCTTTATTATTTCTTAATAGCCATATGTCATCAGACAATCTTGAACACTGTCGTAAAAAAAAATGTACTAAAATAATTTTTTAATACTAGATTGGCTTATAAAATCAGCCTACCAACCCTTTTGGTTAACAAATGTATTTAACACGAAATAGTGTAGTATCTCGATCAGCGTTCAAGATGTATTGGTGTGGTGAGCGCAAGCAACATGGCAACACAGCGACGCGTGCGCTAAGTACGGGCACGCGGTACCTCGTAATGCGGCGGCGGTCGAGGAAACTGGGCGAGCCGGCGCGCCGCGGGATCGACGGCGAGCGCGATCGAGTCTTCGAGCGCGATCGAGTTCGACTCTTGGAGCGCGATCGAGTTTTCGACCGCGAACTTGATCTGTGGTAATCCGCGTACACGCCCGTCATTGTTCTGACATACCGCATGCATGCAAATGCGTTCAACGTCCGACGTTTTCGAAAAGAAATCGAAAATTACATTTTAGATGCCGTCACTTACACGTTGGTGATGCGATTTGATGGGATGTTTACAATATTTAGAATTAATTAAAAGTACATCTTGCTCCGACTTTAAATAAAATTAGTCTAGTTTTTTTAACAAAAATAAGATTTTAACATAATATGTTGGTAGAGTCTCACGGTTAAAATTTGTTAGAGAAAGATGTCTTTTCACAATGTATAACATTATGAATGGGTAATATGTGAGTTATCAAGGTATAATCACCTTGAAGAGCGCGTGGACCTCGACGAGCTGCGCGAGGAGCGAGACGAGCTCCGGCTGCTGTACGAGCTCGAGCGACTCGACCGAGACCTAGAAAACATAGCAAAATAATTATTATCATTTATGTATGTATAGTTCAATTATTAAGTTTATTCTGTAGTATCGGTGCTCTGTGGTAACAAATCGGTCAAAAGCCGTTAGGACCACTTTTTTAATTGTAATCAAAAATCATAAAAAATGTCTTACTGGCAAAAGTATTTTCAAAATCGATTTATAATGTTATTAATAGCCACTGGACAAAGTGATAAATATAATGAACTAATTATTAAAAGAAACCAACCTAGAAGAGTATGACCCCGAACGACTTCTGGACCGTGAGGAGCGCGTGTGCGATCTCGACCGTGACCGTGACTGCGAACGTGACCGTGAGGACTTCACTCTAGACTGCGACTTTGACCGTGAGCGTGACCGAGACCGCGACCTTGAACCTGACCGTGACCGTGACGACGACCGCGACCAGCTGCGTCGCTTCTTATCTTTCTTTTCCTTCGCGTCGGGCGAACTTTCCACCTTCACCGGGCTCTCTTTCCTCAGATTGTCAATTTTTTTCGGACTAATCTGATTAGTTTTAGTCTCCTCTACGTCATCTTTAGGAGACTTATTGGCTATTTGCCACTCATCGAGGTTCTCTTTAATTTGAAGCTGAGACGTCGACGGTTCCACAGTCTCATCCAAATCTCTATATCGATGACGCTCTATGGAAGCTTTCGTCAATTTTGCTAATCGTTCCTTAAGTCTATCCAATTCCATCATATTCAAATCCTCTTGGCGAGCCCGATCGTCAATTCTCAGGAAATCGTCCCCCGAATCATCGTTATCACTAGATGAGATGCCCATACAGACAGCTTTTGGCTTGTAATGCGATTCTTTCTTCTTTTTCTTGGGCTGCAGATCAGATGGCGATTTGATGTATTTTCTTTTGTCTTTTTCTGGCAATTTTTCAATGATATCCCGATACCGCTCCGGACTTCGTCTTGCTGGGGAGTAGCTGAGACTAGATGAACTTCTGCTCTTGGGGTCCGAGTGCGACTTCGATCTTTCTTTTTGAGATTCCTTCTTGTTGCTTTTATCTTTTTCTTTGTTTTTCGATTCACCCACTCTCTTGTCGTCTTTAGAATCAGGTTTAGCAGAAGCACTGCGTCGTTCGGAATCTTTTCCTTTAGGTGTTACGCTACGATTTTTCTTTGAACTGGCTTTTGGGGAAACCGATTTTGATTTACTCCTAGCATTTCGACGGGTATCCCTAGAGCTTCTGTGGTTTTCTTCAGGCTTCGGTGACTTCCTGGGTGAACGACTTCGTCTGCGTTTTGTTTCAGAAACCGCCGAAGAATGTTTCTCTGTTTTATCTATATCTTTCCGTGGGGAATGATCTTTTCTGGAATACTCACGTGAAGGACTGCGTTTTTTACGTAATTTAGGCGGAGTTTCGCTTCTATCCCGATTGTAAGCTGGTTTGGGTTTTGTTACCGTGCTCTGCCTTTGCCTTGGCGGCGATTCCCATCCCGAATCCGGCGATGGCGACTTTTTCGGTTTTGAATTTTTGTAATATCTCTCTGGCTCTTTGCGAGATTCGTTTTTATAAGATTTGCTAGCTGGCGAGCGACCACGCGAGTGCTCTCTCCTCTCTCTAGAAGGACTCCTCTGCTTTTTACGCTTCGGTTCATCTTCCTTACGTAGTGACACCCTCTCATTGCGGTCATCGTTGTAATTCCTGTTATCCTTCTCAACAGATTTTCTTTTTTCGTTATCATCTGTTCTGTTATTTTTCTTTGAATCTTCTTTCTTTTTTAATTCAGGCGATTCACTTCTTCTATGAGGACGCTTATTTTCATGAGATCCTTCCCGACGGTTTCGATCACTGTCTCTTCTTGAATCCTGATTAGATTCTTCTCTTCTGGAACTTCTTTGGTTATAATAGCTTTCTCGTCTGGACTCATTATTGTAATAAGTATCACCTTTTCTTGCGTCTCTCCCATAATATGTGTCTTCTCTTCTATTATTGTACGAAGGACTTCTACGTCGCCTTTTCTCTGGTGGAGGAGATTCACTCTCTTCTTTGCGCTGTCTGCTTCTTTTATCTTGATTTCTGGAGGATTTATCATAATCAGAAGAAGGTGGACTTCGCCGATCGTTTCTTGGTTGTTTTTCTGATGGCCTCTCGAACTCGAATTCATCCTTATCTATATTTTTCCTATTGTCTACTTTAGTTATGTATGATCGTTGTTTTCTTTCTGGAGATTTACGTTGGTTTCTGTCTCTGCGTTCTGGAGACGACGCCTCATTAGAACGGCTTCGGTCACGACGTTTATTTGAATCTTTCGAGGACTTCGAGTCATCAATTCTTTGAGGTCGGTCGTCACGGCCCCGATATTTCTTTCGTGGATCGTTGTCTTGATTTTCAATCGGCTTTTCCCATTGTTTTTCTGTAACTTGCTTTTCTGGCGAACTGTAAATAAAATCATTAGTCGTTTAAATGCGATATCAAATTATATCAAATTTCAAATGTATTTAACAAATATTGTTTATCTACGCACCTGTCCCGACTGGAGGCACCGGTGCTGGCTCGACGCTTGCTACTTGATTTTTTCTGTCAGAAAGTCAAAATTACATTAGAATTTGGACAAGACAGGCGTGATAAAAAACACCAGTGCCAATACAAGAAGTCTAGTGGTTATGGCAACTAAATGTTTCACTAGTTAAGAAACCCCTCAATCCACAAAATCTTCCGACTGAAGAATTTCTTTAAAAAATACAAAAGAAAGTTAACACATGCACTTACTATGAATATAAAAAAATCGTAGGCTTAACTCAAATACTCCAAAGAATACATTAAAAGCTACGCACGAAAGCAATAAATAACATTAAAAATAATCAAGTTAATCCTATTAATTCTTAGATTTTGTGATAAATATATATCCATAACATCCTCATTTTAATATTAAAAAACTAAATAAAAGTGTATATAAGGTACTGTTGGCACTAGTGCGTGTAACTTTTATTTACAACATACAGCTAATTAGTGACACATTACGATATAATTGATTAAGTACATAAATACATGTATTACACAAATTCAAAGGAAATGTAAGACACATGGGGACGTACCTTGTTCAACGAACGGCGGTGGTATACCGTTATAATGTTGAGCATCCTTAATAAGTTTTGTGACAATAAGAAGGGAGAATGTTATGGATTAGTCAACATTTTGTAAATTGTTTACACATACGATGTGCGGTACAAAAACGTGCAGTCGCGTCGTTGGAAAGCATTTGATGGGGCGATGCACGTTTTCGAAGCACATCGGATCGCTTAGTACCGACCTACCGTCACTACAAAACACCATGCATTAAAGTGCACTCTCATCGCTCCCACCCTTGCACCACTCATCAAGTTAGTCACAAATGTAATGCGATAGGCATATTATATTATAATTTATCACCTAACTGTGTTCTTACTGAGTTTTATTGTTTTGTGATATACTTACAGTATACGTTATTTCTTCAGATAAAGATGGCTATCCTATGAAATGATGCACAGTTAAACAGATAATTTTTACTGTCTATTTCTTGTATTTACAAAACAAAGTAAACAAAAATAATTGCAGATAAAAAATATTCAGGTATAATGGAATGATCGTCCCGGATGGAGTATATTATATATTTGTGGGTAGTTTTAGCAATTGAGTTAATAAGCTCAGAATAAGTTTCAATTCAAAATATAGATTAAAGTCCCTTACGTTTTCGTTTACGATTAAATAGGAAAGGGTTGTGTGGGATTTTTTGTAACAATAGTATTATAAAACTAAGCCCAGAGTATGCAGAAGAAAGTGCTAAGTAGATATTGTTTCAGGCGGAAGTGTCTCATAGTTGGTAAATAAAAAGAAAAAAAAATAAAGCAAAGTGCTACATGATCTATCCAGACTATATCGCTGCTAATTTTACAAATCTTTAAAGTAAAAAATAATAAACAGTCAAGTGTGTTTGTGTTGTTTCCCCGGTGTTTCAAGACATAAAAAATAAAATGGTAACATTTAATCTATACGAGTTAATGGAGTCATTTGAAGTCTATATCTTTCTTTTTACAAAATGAAACAAAACAAATTAAGATTTTTTCAAATAAGATAATAACAAAGCAGTCTCCAAATGACTTTTTCATGTTGGCAACTCCGTAAAGGCACAGATAATGTCCAGGCGTATGTAATTACCTTTTTCTTTTTCTTTTGTCTGTCGTCGTCGGAGCTCTCCGAGTCGCTGCCGTCTGAACTGCTTGAAGAATCAGACTCGGAAGATTTGGAACGCTTTTTCTTTTTCTTGCTCGACTCGTGCCTGAAAGTAAAATTGATTTTAATATTTTTATTTGATATTTTTCTTGGTCCATTGGGTTTTTAGTCTCGTATAGAATAATTAATAATATCCTTTAACCTATTATTAAAAAAATAGCATTCAGTGATTTTTCATGTTTATCAAGAATATTGTAATTTAATTACCTATATAGTAATATTAATCAACATTACAAGACAAACATACATAATAAGTTAATTTATACAACTGTTGTTACATTTTAAAAATAATGGCAAAATGTAAAATATGATAAGGTGATATTAATATGTGCACAGGTGTTCTAATGTATATCTTTACCTACCTGAAACGTTAACTGGCATATGTATTACAAAATACTAACAACATATTATAACAACAAATTTTAAAAAAATACTTTACTAAGCCATATACATATTATTTGAGTTATTCTAGGCTTATGAGTCTGATACCAAATGAGGCATATTAAGGTCAAATATATCGGAAAAAATCATTGATCGTATTTTACGTAGATAAACAACGTATAAATACGAAGTAATCAGTTTGAAAACGAATATATTATTTATATTATTGTAGGTAGATATTCTAAGCCATAGGTAAAATTTGCCATGGTTCCTTCCTAGGAACATAAACTACATAAGGAAATGGGACTTTGGCTACTTTTAATTATTATATTTTATTATGTTTTAAGGTTGTTACATATAAAAACGTAGCATTGAATCATACCTACGTATCAACCTCCACAAAAGGTTTTTTTCGCTGAAATTGCAAATACATTATTCACTGATTGATTTGTTACAAAAATTCATATATTTTTATTTTACTTACTCTAGCGTTAACTGCAATCGCACCTGTCTAAATATACAATAATTGGCCTTTGTAATAAAAAAATATATTTTAGTAAATGAAAAAATATCAGAATATTTCACTCACTTCTCTTTCTTATTCTTCTTTGACTTTTTCTTCTTGGACTTTTTGGCTTCGGGTGATGCGCTGAAATTGTTTTTATCATTTTAACGTAAATCCCTTTACATTTTTATAATTATACTAGCTGCG
>JADANM010001810.1:8437114-8468945 GCA_026213755.1 Eurema hecabe
CAGTACTTTTTGAGTTTATTCGTTACATACAAAAATCCAAAAATACAATGCTTTTCTCTTTATAATATTTGTGTAGATTATGTTTTTTTCTAATCGCAATTAGTTCTAATTTCCAGAATCCAAATGATCGAACAAGTATTTTTAGAGCGGAAAAAAATTATATTATTAAGTGATTTTTGCAATTTTCTATAAGAAATTACGAAAACTTGTAGATCAAATCGGTGCTCATGAGTAATGCTGAAAGACGCTATAAGCTATTTTTTGATCTTATTTTCTTAATTAAATACGTAGAGCTACTGAGATTTGAATTAGAAAAATGGCGAAATTGTTATACCCTCATAAGGATTTCCCACTTATAAAAAAGTCTGTAGTAGTATTAAGTTAGCTCTTTTAGCTCTATAATTCTTATATAATTTAATAAGATATAATATTTAAATTACATCCTCATAAAAATGCAATCGTAAAATAACTCATTGAGCCATCTATTTCAAGCGTCGTGATAATATAATGCCAATTCTAATAACGACGGGAGAGAGATAAATGAAGCAATAATTTAAAAATTTCACACTGCCCATAATTTATACGTAGACTGTGAGCCAAAGGTCAAATCGCTAAATAATTATTGTGGTTCTTGTTCGCTGTGTCGTCTTTGCACTTTTTTTGAAGTAGTGTTTTACTTTTATATTAAAGCTGAGATCTGTCGCCTTGCCCGTGTCACATCTAATCAAAATTTTTACTTGTATAAGATCTAAAAAATGTAGGCTACATTTATTTTTCGTATTTATTAAACCATTATGATTGTTATTGTTGATCCTTTTGAGGTTCCAAACGTTCGCGACGTCATTGTCGTACATCTAAGTATCCTTAGCTCCTTAGCTTCAGATTCGTCTTGTCTATATGTCCGTCGAAACGCAAAAATACTTAAGAAACTGAATTTGAACGTGTCAATTGTAATTTCTACGAAAAATACTCTAACTACACAGTATATAAAATTAATTATCACCAAATACATCATTCAAGATTTCGAAACCAAGTGTTTCTAAGAAAATTTCGCATGGCAATACCACAAGCATTGGCCGAAATTTTTGGGTATAAAATTACACCGGATAATCTCCCCCGCAAACCACGAAACGGTATATTAATATTATGCAATCGATATTTTGAGAATAACGCACAATTTATGCCCTGTCCAATTTGGTAATTTCACCCACACATAACTCTTGGGTAAAAGACCCACTTTTTGTTCGCTTCATTTTATTTTCATTGTTGAATACTCCTTGGTCATCGAGTGTGCAATATTGATATCATTAGTTAACGCTAAATTATGTAGCTTTATTTTGGACTAGCTGTTGCCCGCGACTCCGTCCGCTCGGATAACTTTGACCCTCCCTTCCACCCTTATAACCCTTTTTTCCAGTTAAAAAGTAGCCAATGTTTTATCTCAGGCTCTAGACCATCTATGTACCAAATTTCGTTCTAATCGGTTCAGTGGTTTTAGTGTGATGGAAAGACAGATAGACAAACAGACAAACAGAGTTACTTTCGCATTTATAATATTGAGTATGGATTACCGGATTGCTATTGGGGTCTAATGTTTATGAATAATTTTACTGTAACGATCTGGTTTTAAAGAACATTAACAGTGTTTAGTTGCGCTATTTTTAAAATTGAAAATTATATGATAGTTTTCCATTAGGTATGTACTATATACAATATACATACGAGTATAACTTTCAGTGATATTTCCCTTCTGTTTGTTTAAGTTATTGAGGTAAGATAGTAATGCGTTTCTACGGTCTAGTGTTACTGGCTAGTTTTATTTATTTCATTTTAATTTACTGATATTAATATTTTAACATAACCTTATTAAGTCCATATATTTATAAGTCCGAGAGTCATTAGCTAACATTTTATAATAGTACTCAGTGATATTTGCCGATCGCACTCGATGAGTTAAATAAATAACTTTTTATCAAATAGTTATCAGAGAAAAGATTAGAGGTAATTTTAAGTATTTTCAAGAGAAAAAGTCGAGGTATATTTTTATATAAATATATGTATCATTTAGTATATAGGACGTACCTGACTTAAAAAGCTGTCCAAATCCTTGATGTCATATCCAAATTTTGGACGCCGCTTTTTTCTCCTATGCCGATGTCTGTGCTTCTTCCTCACATACTCTGTTTCATCACTGGAGTCCGAACACGAATACACACCGTTAAACTCATCACACGCACTCTTAAACCTACGATTTGTCCATTCACTTCTACCAACAACTCTATTATTTATTTCTTGATTATCTGTGAACACTATCCTATCGTCATTTTCTAATTTCTTGTCTATGTTTTCCTTAAGTACCCATGTAAGGGATATTTTGGATTTGTGTCTATGGGGCAGTGGGGTGGAGTGCCATAGACCCATGTCACCAATCTCAGTGTATTCCGCTTCGGAAAATTCACTGTTGTTCGTTATGTTGCAGTCAGCTAATAAGTCAATTACTTCTTGTACGGGAGGCGTCGGCAGTATCTGGTAACACATGAAAAAGTAAGCAAACAAAATTTAAAGCAAGAACAACAAAACAAGACTTAAAAATAAAATTACCTCATTGTGAATATCATCATTTTGATTTTCGCGCACTTCATCATTCACGCTGTACGGGGGTGGAAGATCCTTCGGTGAAAATTCTATAAAAGAAAAAAAATCTAAGAAACATTTAAAAACAACCAAGTAAGAAATAAAACAAAAAATAAACACTAGAAATAAATAACTAAACAACGCATAAAACTTTGATTTACTATTCAAGATATTCGCGAATAAAATATTAACACCAAAACCCACTATCACTAATAGCAATATTGTCATTAAACAACATCGTAAAAATTAAAAAACGTTCAGGAATTTTGCTGCTAATAACCTACTCAATAAATGTGACCCATCAAAACGTATTTTTGAACGCAAAACCATCGACAATATTAACGATTATGAGTATTATTACCATGTTCAACTGATCGGATTATTCGACATAAACAATTATAGAACAATGTGTGGTCGCTGCTCCTGAGCGAGCCACCTACCGCGGGCGTGTATCGCGACTATCTGAAACTCGAGAGTGGAAGTTGGAACTGAACATTTGATAACCCGAGTGGGGCTACAGCCTACGCTTACGTAGAACTTTTACACACAAAGACGCAACCAGACAAACATTTCGTAGCCTCAACGCAATCCCTAAGATTCTTTAAAACTAGGTACATAAAAATAGAAAATCCATTCTTCTTGTAGGTATATAAAGTCGAAATAAGTTGGAACATACAAAAAGTTTTGTGATAAATAACTGAAATATGAATTGTTTTAATATTGTCATAAGTTACCTCATAAATGTAATTTTAAATTTACAAAACGTATCTATCAGAAAGGATATAGAGTACTAGAAGATAAGAAACGAATTTATTACTGTTATTTATTTATCTGTATGATACGGGTGAAAAATTATACACCATAATTGAGCCACAGTAATGTCCTGTCCATTTACAGACTAAATAATTCCATTTTATCGCAGCATTACCATTTTATATATCTCGCCAGTGCCGGATTGATATTGAAATTATTACATAGTATAAAACAAAGTTGCTTTATTGCTTTATATGCTTAAATCTTAAAAACTACGCAACCGATTTTTTTATCAAATAGAGTGATTTAAGAGGAAGCTTATAGGTTTAATTAGGTATAACCGCCGGATGCGGCTAGTGTTACATGTTTTAAAGTTAACTAAGCAATCCATTTGCTTACGCCACCAAGGAGATTTTTTTATCTGCTAATTTGTTGCAAATCATATTCACATATAATATACTATTATGTTTTCCTAATAAGTTTGGTTTGTTTCGTTTTTACATGAGTCATTAAAGTTAACTACAAAAAATACATTCAGAATGGTACACCAACAGATCATCCCATGTATCAAAAATGGGTGGCAAAAATAAACACGATAAAGGTATTTCGTATTAGGTTTGATAAGAAATTACATAGCTTCCTTTAAAACGTGTGATGTCATGTAAAGAACCACAGTAATGTATATAATGTAGGTGCAAAGCCCTAGACGAGATTCGTTCGGTAAGGAATCCACCACTGTCTCGCGTAATGTCTGTATCAATTTATTAGGTTAACTGTAAGACGATGAGGTACAAATACTTGTGTAGATAGTACAGATATACGTTCGTCAGCTAATATGGCTCTCGACCGTAATTGGTCCCTAAAAAATCATGGCCATTTCTCACGAGCTGGCAATGGAGAATACGCACGCTAAATGCCCTGGGGTGCTCATTCGACACAGGCCGAGTCACGAATCATTCATTATGTTGCACTTTCTTAATTTAGTAATAGTGCGAGTGTAACAATACCACGGTAATTGTAGTTCAAAGGTCCTTAAGCAATCTATATTGTCTGTGCTTTAAATGATGACCTATAAATACTATAATATAAAGATTTTTAAAGCACCTAAATTATTATGACGCTTTTAATAATTGTGTACTAGTATGTTCAATGAAAAAATCCTATAACATTTTGCAATGTATGGAGTCTTTGCTATCATAAAAGCCTTCTAGATATTTATTTATTCATGAATCCTTATCAACAAATAAATAAATAAGAGTATTGATAGGCGTTTATGTTGTTTTATTTTATCCTGTAATAGCTTTAAATTACCTAATAGATAATGTATCGAGATATTGACCATGGTCAAGTCAATATTTTTACCCGACTGCCAAAGAGGGTAATGTTTTTCGAGTGTATGTATGTATGTATGTCTGTTCCTTTGTGACCTCCTGTAGCCTAAACGGCTTGATGGATTTTGATGTATGAGGTATCGTTAGATTTCTCTTGATTACGGGAGTGTCATAGGATACATTTTATCCTAAAAGTCCCACGGGATAAAGACATAATTACTCTTTTTTTAGTGTGCAGTCGGGTATTTTGTTTTTTTAATAATAATTACTTGTTTAGATAGCAAAGATATTCCGAACGTTATTATGAATTTTCTATAAATTGGCCACTAAGAAGACTCTAGTAAAGAAAAAAAAATGAACTACCAGCACGTTGCAATTGCATCAATGTCAATTTTAAAGGTATGCACGTAATGAGAACTTGACGTTTGTTTATCATTAGTACATTCCCGGGCGCAGGTGGTAGGTATAAGTTCGTTACTTCGTTAGTATGAGTTGAGTATTGGTGTTAAAAGAGGGACGCTAATGCTTTCCCACTTCGCGCCTTTAAATTAGATCCTTCACGAGACAAGTAAAACAAAGGAATTGGTAAGTTCAAGGATTTTGAAAGAAACTATTCTTATTTTTAAGTAAGTATTCATTGTTACGAAACGTAAAAAAAATCTCTAATTTATACGGGTAATTCATTAAATTGGTAAAATTAAATTCGTTCACTACTAATTTAAAAGCAATTAATTTTGTTTTGCCCGTTTATTAAAATGTTAAACAAACAATTTCTCTAGGAAAGTAATCGTTTGCATAGTTAGAAGACGCATCAAGAAGACGCATCAAGTATAATCTAAATTAAAATCGTAATGCGAAAATAATTATGCCAGCAATAAAGTTACTTTTAAAGCGAATTTATCTCGTGATTTCGAAATCAAAATACTTATTGTTCATGTAAATGATTTATGAGAGTTTTTACATTATCTGTTGTTGAGAAAAGTCATCTTTTATTTAAATATTAGTTTCGGTGTTTATTCTACGAAATTGGAAAGTTATCTGTGGTCAGTGGCGATCCGGATCGGATATTCGCGAAATTGACACCTGTCATTGATACATTGATATACTATCTTGTATAAATTCTTGTTGATTCTGCACCATTTTTACAGTTGCAAATTGCAATTGACATTTTTGTCGGTTATAAGAATTGTAGACATTGTTTACGTTATTTTTACTTTTTTACGTAACATAACTACCAAATTATAAATATACCTATTATTTGAAAAGGTAGAGATTAAAAAGGACTACGTATTTTCAAATAATATTATAAATGAAAACAGTAACAGAAATTCTAGTTACAATCCGCTATTAGAAAAAAAATCTGTAACGCGAATGAAATATTCGGCCGTCATTCATACAAAAGAATACAAAATAATAGTTGCTGTTTATTATGTCATTCCAATACGTCTCCACACATTATACATGGTCCTGACTCCACGTGCCAACCGGCTTATAGACGGTCTGTCTCGGTTTAATCCGATAAAAAATAAAAGAAGAGAAACATCGGTGGGTATGCGTGGAATTCGTTTTCCGCGGCAAGGAATGTGAAGGATTCACGACTGCCGAAAACGTGCGTACGAGTGACATACCGTGACACAATGCGCGCACGCACGCGCTTTGTGTCAAATTAATGGCCTCCATATTTTTTGTTGGCGCGAATATTTTGGAAGCTGTAATGTAAATATGTTTTGATATTTATTTTATACTAGCTCTGCGCTGCGTATTCGCCTGTTCCTGATCCTGCTTTTTTGAAGATTTTATAAGTTATTTAGTTATTATATTCTGTAAGGATAAAAAGATTCCATAGGGCATAGACATTATGTGATATACTTACGTATTAAATGTATATCAATACAAAAACTAAGGCAAAACTGATACAAATCGAAATATAGATTTTTTAATTGTTAGTAGCGTTACTTACCTTTGTATGGGTAAATACATACAGATTTTTAAGCTTTAATAGGTACATTTGTTTATCATAAAATTTTTTAAAAGTCTTACGAACATGTTTCTACAGTAGGTACCTACTGACTAATTGATTAAAACATCTTGCTTCAGCTTCTCACTGGGATAGTATTACCCAATGTTACTACCCAAATATTGACTGACATCCTCCATTCATGGCAGGATGTTTTGATAATACACTAATAAGTACATTGAAGTAGACTACTTAAGTCTTGGATCGATATTTTCAGTTCGATGATAGATAGTCTCCTCCAAAAGTATATGAACATAATTATAGTTAATACCTATAATAAATGTGAAAGTTGTTACGCTTTCACGCAAAAACTACTGGAACGATCATCATGAAATTTTGTAATATGTTTTCTTGGAGGTATCAGAATTTTTGGTTATAATAAATATATAAATATTAGTAGGTACATATATTTCCCGATACGATAGTTTAAATCGTTTGCCTTTATAGTTATTTTCATAGATACAAACGTGCACAGATTAACCAATCGCACTCCCACGCGTATAAAGATCACTATCAAAAAATTATAAAGTTAAGCCCATAGATGATTTGTTAGCCCCGCCCACTTTTATAAGATTCTCGAGAACATAATAATTACGTTGCCATATTGTACCTCGAATAAATTAATAAAAATCTAAGGAAATAAATAAAACGATACGTTAAACAGATTTTTAGATATTGACTATGATGCGGATATTTCTTGTAAAGCATTTATTTTACTTACATTAAAGTTATTTACTGGTAAGCTTCTAGAAGGCATCCTGGCTTGGAATATTACATTTTTAAAAAGTATATTTTTAACATTGATAATAAATGAAATGTGATGATTATGACTTTTCCAAAAAACCTTGTTTTTATACAATTCCCCAGTTTTATTTCGGGTAATTCATAGCCTTAACATATGAATAATTTGACTTTCTACTCTTAAACGAATTATTTATATGGTTTCAGTAAATTCAGATTACTCTTAACAAATTTAAAACCTCCTTATAATACCTATACACGAACCTGCATACCATCTGACTTACACATGTTTCGTCCAAAAAAGGTCGGATACGGAAATTAACTCGTACATATGCGAAAACAGTGCAAGTTTGCAGGCGGGTCGGGACCGGTAGACACGATAAAATTAAGGATGGAGCCGATAATTGTACCGTGAGAACCGACGCAGACTGCGTGTACCGACAGCATTCAATCTGCCACTACATACGTTAAGGAACAGAACAAGCTTTAAAAATCCTTAAACATTCACGTTCAACATATTCTAGATTAGATTTTAAATAAAAATATTTCTACTACACTATCTTATTAGCTTATATTTAACAACGCGTAATATTGATATGAGTTTTATGTTGCAATATTTGAGTTTTTGTTATTTGAGCTACTTTATAAATATCTATAGTTTATGTAATAGTTACTGTTTTGCTAATTCTTACGTGGTTCAAGAGAATGTTCCAATTTACTACACGCGATTGGTAAAAACATGTATTGCTTTCATTCATGGTCAAAATTGTGATGGAGACTCGGTGTCGTGTTCGCCCAGTTTTTTAAAAGTAAGAGACATTAAAATTTCCTTTTTCCGCCAAAGATCGATTTTGATATTGATATGACATTGTCTATGTATGTATGTTTGTATGTTCCATAACGTCATTTATAGCCTCAACTACTGAACCTTTTTAGTGTCTGAGGTTTAAAGAGTCTGTAGTATGCTGTTAAAGTTATAGATTCCATTATATACGTGGTTGAATTATATTTTAAAACATTTTCTTATTTATGTTTACAAAGGAGGCGAATGTGTCACAATAATTAGGAACGCGCAATTAATATTTTGTATTGTCATTATTATATGAATGGCAATGTATCATGACTAAAAGTTGGATCTTTAAAATGACTCATTATAAAACTCTTATCCAATGAAATAAATTACGTTAATTGAATTCATTTAGATACATAAAATCGAGATAAGAACTCCATTTAAGGATTTTGGTCAGTTATTCGTCCAATTGAAATTAGGTTTGCATTGTTGTGTAGGTGCACTGCAAGTACCTATGGCTGTAGGCGTTTGACGAATTCATACATATTATTTAAGTACCAGTGCATAGTTTCAATACTAATTTTATAAATGAAAAAAACACAAATAGCAAAAACCATACAGGATTATATTCATATAAATTTTTGTTTTTAAAATAACTCTTATCGACATATTTTAATACTTCGCAGCTAAAAGGAGGCTTTATTCATTGTTAGGTAGGTATGTTATAAGAATACGGACATAATAAAAACCATAATAGAGATAGAAAGGGAATTTTGCGGTCAGTGGAACACTTTCAAGTGTCGCAAACCGAGTCTAGGTGTGACGAATAAGTAATAATGTTTGGATTCGACTCGCCTTTCCTGAAGCTTGACTGCTGACGGCTGGACGCAAGTAAATTTGCCAAGCATTCGCGGTACGTAGAACATAAAAATCTCGGTACTAGAACTGCTAAGAAATTTAAGACGCATATATTTGAGATATTAAACATTGTAATTATTACCTAACTCCTCCAGCAGTGGATAAAGGAACTAAATAAAGTTTAGAAACATTTTTTTTTTGTTTTCGTAGGTATGACGATTGAATTAAAGGACCAAGGCTCTAGTCTGTCTAAAAAGAAATTGGCCTGAACACATTTTTTATGAAGGAATGTCATACTTAGGTGGCATTTCTCATAGGTCGAAGCTTTAATAAATTATTATCGTCTTTCTATCTTCTTGTGTGTCTCTAGCCTTTCCATATCTGTGTATCTCAAATCAATCTCATCTGCGTTAGTAATTTATAAAATTCTGCATAGACAACTGCCATTCTTAGATGGAATGCGTACCTATTATAAGATTTGAGTCTCACATCTAAGAATGTAACAATCCGCGCATTGCTATAGTAATCCAGTTAAATGCCAATCCTGAACATTCGATTAAGACCGAAGTTATGGTAACATTTTGATAGAGGTTGGCAACCCCATTCGCGAGAAAACTAACCTATACCAAATTTCTCTTCGGAGCGAAAAAACGTAACAGATAAGTAGGGGTTACTCATATTATTTTTTTCATTAAGGGTTATATTTTTTCTTCTTCTTCTTAGTCTTAGTCGCTCTTGGCAGAGCGGTTATCTCTGTAACAGTGCTTATTCAGCGACACATCACCTGTATTACCTAGCTTAGTTTTAGTATTAATTTATATTTAGTGCTTAGTATTTTCTTAAAATTATTTTTATTATTATTAGTATTCATCTATAAGTAAGAGACGAATATTTATTAGATAACACTCCAACCTGCTGAATATAATAATCATTTGCTGAGACTCAAGGTTTCACTTTTCGAAGTAAAAATGTTTTCACTGGTTGAAAATTTCAATATTTTTTTTATTTAATTATAGTATTACTCTTAAATCTTAACAAATTAGATACTTATTAGGCTTAACGTGTGACTTTAAAATTACTATAGTCTGTCTATACATGTCATTGGTTTATAAAAAGAAATTTTATATGACAGATATTTACGCGGGAAAAGGAACTTATAGTATTACCAGTGTAATTACCAATTCGCCATACATTAATATCTTTACATGGTATTTTGATCTTTATAGTGAAGTACGTGGAAAAATGCTTGGTATGGAGTGGATAAAAATTATTTATTTGCGTGGGGCGCAATTAGGGAGGCGGGGCGTCTGCGCGCGCGACCTTTGACCTCCGTCCGTGTAGTCTGTCCTTAGCCCTGACGGACCGGCGAAAGAATTCCAAAAACGCCTTTAAATTATCTTAACATCAAGTTTTCACCTATATTTCAAGTGAACACTTAAATCTTGTTGGTTTGATTGTAACATCGTTCGACGTAATTACGCTTGATATCGAACCGTTATATTTATTTAAATAATAGTTAGTAACGGCTTGGGTTACAGATAAATACGTAAAATGAAACGTCTATCTGTTAATCTTTGTTTTAAATAATAATAATAATAATAGATAATATTTCAGGACATTTATACACAGCGCCATCTAGTTCCAAGCTAAGTAAAAGCTTGTGTTATGGCAACTAGATTGATGATTGGAATTATCCCATAGATTATAATAATAATAGTAATCTACTACGAGTATTCTTATAAGTTTCGTTGGACAAAATATATTCAAATGCGCTTCATGATGATATCGCATCGTGCACAAGTATTTAATCACTAAAGTAATAATCCTACATAAAAACCTCATAAACATATTATTATTTAATTCAAGAAGCTAAAAATAGAGGAATGTAATTTGCTTTACTAATTGAACTTTTGTTGAAAACTAAGAATAAAGTTAAATACATGTTTTTACCACTAATTAGATTATTTTAATCCGACCGTGGGATACGCTGATTTTGTCGATTATTTTGCTGATAGCGATATAAATGAGGCTGTTTTTCGTATTTACTTAAGGCATTATACTTGAGAAAAAATATATTGTATAAAAGAATAAAATTTATTTTTGTTATCTGCATTCTACATGGCCAGTTCCTAATTAGTTTTTTTATTTGGAATATAATTGCCTCTATCATATCATTGGCATCTTAACTGTATCTCTGAACTATAAAAAGGTGAAAATGACATAATAAAACTTTAGTAGGTCCAGGAGGCTCCAAATATTATAATTGGAAGTGATTAAGTTTAAAAGATATTCTTCCAAAATTCTTTTATTTCATCATAGATTAGGTCTTTATTAAATTGTGTTATAATCATTATTTACATCGAGAAAAGTTAAAAAAAAAACTTAAAATTTCATTTTTAATTTAAATTTAGATTTTCTTTTCTAGAGTGCTTGCTTGCTTTTCATTTCTTTCAGCCCTAAGCAAAAATGAATTTTGCACGATGGATAATAAATTAATTCCTTCCTGATTTATTTTTAATTTTCAATAATAGGTATATACTATATACCAATAATATACAACTTTATTATTATACATAATTGTGGAAACGACTATTGCTATAACTGATAAAATTAAGTTTTGCCTTCTGTAGTTATAAAAAAAAGTTTAAATATAGAACTTACTCTCTCGTAGTCTTCTGAAGATCCTCTTCATGTCTATTGTCTGCACAACACAGGTGCAGTTTGGCGCGGGCACGCGTCTCAAATGTGGCGTCTCAACCGTCACGGTTGGCCGCCGCTGAACTAGGGCGTTTATACAATAACGTTTCTACCGAATCGGCTTTGTAGCTTCTATCTTCTTAATATTATAACGGGCAATGAAAGAGAAACGTCGCTTGTAATCCTGTACCCAGGCTGTCATCGCCCAATATGTCATATCGGAGGAAGAAGAAGGCATTCACAGTTCACAAACAAGACAGCAAGGACCCATTTGTACGTATATATTGTACGTGGGCTTTGTGGTACTTCTGAAAGAGCATTAGGTTTTAAATTAAGTCATCTTAATACATATCTAAGTATAATAATAAAATAAGTATGAAAAATATATGCACATAAAATGCAATTAAGATACGATAGATGTATATGTTATAGATTATATAGTATAGACTTTAATACAACCAGAGCTGTCTTTCCCAATGTCAATGAGCAGCCTAAAATAATTACCTACCAAAGGGTGGTTAAACTGAGGGCTTACTCATAAATTAGTCAGGAGTCAGGACAAAGGCTAAACACACCGACTTAGTACATAAGTATTTTGGCATTAGTCATTGCGACCTTATAAGGATACCTAAGTAAAGTTGCGACTTTGGGTTCAACGATTTGTTTATGTATTTTATTTTAATTAAGTTATATACGGCGCAATTGTATCAATTAATATTAATTTGAATTTTGGTACTACAACAATGAAAGAGTCTGCCTTTCTTAACAAATCTCTACCATTGTTGATCTGCTTACTTTTTTTTAAAAATGATAGTAAACAAAGCTCTAAATTAATCTTGTAGTACCTAATCAACTGCCTCCATTTGTCAATTTTATCTGGTTATTTGCCTGTTGATGCAGCAATGTCCATCTTCTACCCATATATACTTCTGATCCTTAAAAATTAAAAATTTGATGGTTCTTTGGAATCGGCTCCTCCCCATTTATATGAGCAATAAAATAAAAATATTAGAATTAGATACAATTATTATTTTTTAGATGCTTTTTCTATGTAGGTAGATCGAAAGTAGGATGTAGAACAGCAAAGCTCATAATTCGCCTATTATAGCTTTAAAAAGCTTATAATACAAGACATATGCACATATATGAATAGATATATCTATAGTATGATTAAGTCGATAGCATCAAGCGTGCTGCGTGCCGGAAGCGCGCTCCACAAAGCGCGTCGACACTTGGTGCGATATGCTACACTTCTTTTGACCGCACGAGTATACCCTTTATAAAAGCTCTCCTGCTCGAATGCTTATTTTTATGACTGCTATTAAGAGGTAAATGTTGTTGTTATGTTCGTAAAGGGTCATAATTTGCCTCATTGTTTTTTAGAAGTCATGTCAATCGGGGTTTACGCGAGTGAAACCGGGGAGTATCAACGACTAGTATAGATACAACAAAATTACTGACTTATGGATTCACTTGCATTTTTATTATAAAATTAATTTTTTTATTAATGGATATTACCGGATATCATACAGAATCTTCTAATTTAATTATCACGTTACCGTTTACGTAATAACGCCTTATTTAAAATTATTTTTATAAGATCTCTTTGCTGTGATTAACAAATCATTTTGACACATCAATGCAATCTACAGTTAACAATCAAAATAGAACTTTTGCGTTTCTGATTAATTAATATATGTTTTATAGACAGTAATTTTAATTACAATTTACTCTTATTTATTGTATAGTAGCTATTGCACAACAAAATGGCTGAAGAACCTCCCCAAGAGTCATCACCGCCCGTAGCCTCTCCACCTGAAGCCTCGCCCCCAGAATCTTCAGAGCTAAGCTCAACTCCAACGACTACAACCACTGATGCTTCCAAATTAAGCATATCAGATGACAGAATCTTGTTCTCTTTTATGGAGAAGAGACAAGCTCACCATGTGTTTGAGAACGATGTAGATGTTACCCCGGAAGATATAGTTGACCCTGATTACGTCACCATGTTCGATAAATTTTCGCATGCTGCCTTTGAAAGCAGACAGCGCGCTAAGAGCGATCTCGGTCTTAAGGCGAAGTCTAAATCGGCAGCCGATATGGGAATGAAGGTATACGCCACTACAATATCCCTTGACGACATTCATATCGATCACACACAGAACACTGAAGAAGGCTACGTCCCAGAAATTGATTTAGAAAGAGCACCATCAGCGTTTTATTTGCCTAAAGAAAAAGAAATCATGTCTTACCCACCGGAAATATTTGTTGTCTTAAAGGAAACAGAGACACAGTTTATGTTCGAACTACCAAGCTTCTCTTACGAGAAATCAACACCCGAAGGAGTTGCAGTTGAGGAAGAAAATGAGTATTATCAGTACATAACAGTCGGGAAAGGAAGAAATAGAAAAATGGTCGTCGAAGAAACTCAAACTAAGGCGTACGTTAGTCAATCTCGGCATACTTTAGCCACTAGGCCTCCGAAGAGAAATGCTATAGCTTTCGCTTCAATGTGGGATATGCACGATACGTATGCAAGACTAGCTAACGTGAAACCACCGGAGGAACCAGACGAGATGGTATTGTATCAGTCAGCGGCACCTTCCCTACTTCGCAAGAAGGTCAAAAAGGTTGAGGCTGCTAGTGAAAGAAGAGGAAAAACTTTCGCTGAGATCGGTACATCTCCGGCATTTTTAGATGCCGTTCTGTTAACTGAACGTGTGCTATCTACTTTAGAATATTCTGATCAGCAGAAAAAGTTTCGAGGTCTAGTCACTATGGACCCTCTGTCATTGGATTTAGTATACATATATTCTATGAAACCCCTTTGGACATTAGAATGTGAAGAGTCTGCCGGCCGGCCGATAAACAGTATATCGTTTAATCCCAAAAATAATAATATTTTAGCAGTTGCACATGGAAAATATGCTTATGCTGAGCGTTTTTCGGGTTTAGTATGCGTTTGGTGTACGAAAAATCCTTGCAAGCCTGAAAGAATATACTATTTTCCTGATCCTCTTACATCAGTAGAGTTTTCAGACAAAAATCCCAATTGGTTAGGATGTGGTTTTGCCAACGGGGATGTATTAATTTTAGACATTACGTCTTATCCAATAAAAACGATAGCAAAAAGCAAACGCGATACAAATCCATGTTTTGAACCAATATGGGCATTAAGTTGGAAAGATATTGACAGGGATAATCAGTATTTGATGACCACCTGTCAAGATGGTAGAATAAACAAGTTTACGAGTACAAAGACACATGATTTTATATGTACACCAATGATGCGAATATCTACCGTCGAAGGGCAAATGAAAGGCTTGGAAACGCCAAAGCAGTGTATAAAAGCAGATATACCTATAACGAGGTACCCGGCAGCGCTTTGTATGAAGTGGCATCCCAGGGTCGACCATATTTATCTGGTCGGTACTGACGAGGGCTGCATTCACAAATGTTCGACACATTATCTGAATCAACACATGGACGTGTTTAGAGCACATTCCGGGCCCGTATACAGTATGGAATATTCGCCGTTTATGAATGCATTGCTGGTATCGTGCGGAGCAGACAATGCTATAAGACTATGGATTGAAGGCATGGATGATGTGATTATGACTTTGAACTGTCCGAATGCAGTTTTCGACGTCGCATTTTGTCCCATTAATTCGACTATTTTGCTCTCTGCTAGTGGTAATGTACTATCTATTTGGGATCTAAGAAGAAAGACGCATATGCCCTGCGCTGAATACACATTTCCGCCGCAAGTATCCTTGATGTATATAAAGTTTTCCCCGTCAGGGGACAATGTTTTTGTTGGAGACACGTTAGGGCGCGTACACACCTTCCATTTGGAAGATACTCCAATACCTCCATTCTTCCAACGACAGTTGTTAGACGAAACGATAAAGAAGGCATTGTGTACACGCCCACAACTTTTAAGGCAACTCGATAAATTAGAGCAATTCAGGGAAAAATACGCCCAGTGATCAGTAAGTGTTATATTTTATTTTTAATATTAAAATCTAGGTATTTACAAGTGACAAAGAAAACGCAAATTATGCTATAATCTATTTTAATATATTAGAATATTTTACAATTTACTTACTTAAATATAAATATTATAATACAGAGTCTTGTATTCTTGGAATATAATAACATGCGTAATATAAATAACATATTTAAATATTAACTAGGCGTTTAGTTTAAGTAATGACTTAATCTTAGGTTTTGTTGGAGAGCATTTGCAGGTGGTATTCTTTTTTTAGTTCTTTGAGATTTGCTTCCAAAATGGCCACCTGAAAAATATAATAATACAAAATTTCACATATACATCACATAATTTTAAGGTAATAGAGCATTTCTTATCTAGAGTTTTCTTGAAAACAGAAATATTTATGACTAATTTTTATCAACTGATATGCATACTAATTAAGGTGACTTGCTGAACAGTTTTTTCTAAGTGTGCTAATATTTGAAGCTACTAATGGAATTTTATCAAACACTTTAGTATATAGCATTCATGAGATCTCAACAGCTACTACAAAGCAATTCAAATTTAAGTACATGGTCCAATTATTTTGACAATTTAAAACCAATTGTCAATTTGAGTGGTACTTTAATTTGATTGCGTTTTAGTATTCAAGCATTAGCCTATTTTATACAATGATCAAATATCCAATAGTAAGCGCGCAGGCGAGCCCGCCGAGCTCACAACACAAGAATTGTAAGAGGATTTTTATCTATTCACTAAAAATACATAGATAAGTTAAAATAAAAAGTAAATGGTGGAAAATTATTGAAGAGTTTTGGTTGAAGATAGTTCAAGTTCATATCATTTTATATGGATTACGAAAATGTCTTTAGCTATAACGAAAATACATCCTAAACCTCTTACCGCTTAGCAACGTAGCACATTGCTAGGGGTAGTATGCTTTTAGGCGAACGAATCCGAATGCGATCGCTAGTCAACTATAAATAATTAATGAATAACGTGAATTCAGGATCCAAACAGCAAAAATTGTAGTAGTTAATAAACACTAGTTTTAAAAGTGGTCACATCTTTATAAAATATTTTCTTTAACGGCCAAGTACTCTTACTTTGCGTATAAATCCAATTAAAACACGCTTCAAGTCTAGTAATTGTGATAGATTTGAACCAGTTTGAGTTGTACCTTAATTTGAATGGCGTTTCAGTATTCCAGCATTATATCTCATAATAATTTTACCACCAAAAAGCTTTAATATTTACAGGAATCTTAGAAGTCAGGCCTCGCAGTTTTACCCGCGTGTTAATTTAAGGTACTTCTATTCCAAGCCAAACCAAAAAAATAAGTTTTTGCGTGAAAAAATTATATTATCCTCACAAAATTTCACACTTACAACCCTAGTAAAAATAAGTCCAAACTTACTTATATTAAAAACATAGACCTTACCTCTTCAAACCTCAACTCCTTTCTAGCATCCTGTATATATCCTCTGATGATATTCATCTGTTCCAGTAGAGGATTGTCATCATCATGCTGTATGCTGTTATCCCTACTGCTATTCCCTTGGGCCTCCTCTCCTCCCCTCCCCTCTCTTTCCCTCTCTGCCCGCCTCCTTTCCAACTCCACTTGCTTTTGAGCCTTTTCATATCTCTCCTTTCGGACCTCCTCTATTTGTACTTCTGTTGGTAGTTTACGTAATGATAGAAGATCTTCCTGTAAAAATATAATTCAAAAATGAATAAAACTACTTAACTGTGGTTCTAATTAATTATAGTTCTAATAAATAATACACATTAATAAACGACAAAGGCGAAAACAAGCACTTACTTTCACACTTTTAAAATAATTTTGAATAAAAGATAGTTTAGTAAGGAAGAGTAAGAGTCACATTATGCTTACTAAACTTTACTATAGTACTTAGTTACTGCAGTCACAACTAGTTTCCTTAAATGGCTGCGCACTTTTTTTTTAACTAAATTGTCATTCAAGTAACAAACAATACCTTTATAAAATGAGCAGCAGCTTGTCTTATAGAGTTCTGCAGTTTAGCTTGCCGTGTACCGGGCTCTACTGGGTAAGCCATTATCTGTTTGCTAAGGAGATCAATACCCTCGGCCAGTTTGCCAATTTTACCTCTCATTGCATTCACGTCTTGGAGATTATATGTCGTCTCCCCGTCGAAGAGGCTTTGACACATCTGAACGTAGAGAATTATAAATGAAAAAAACCTTATAAGTTCGACACTGTAAGGATCTATAAAACGGCTTTATATTAAGATGAAACATATAGCATAAATAAGGATATTTTTAAGTGTATGAAACTGCAGGATTTTTGTTTAACTACTACAGTAATTGTTTTACTGCTATTTATTTGTATTTTTAAACCCTATAATTCATTCTATTCTTTCATTTCGAGTACAGATATAAATCATACATATATAGATTCCTATTATTAAATATATAAGTATAAAAAATGACCTTTTCATACATAGCCACAGCCGGTGACGCCTGGTCCATCAGACTCCTCATTTGCTCATAGGCAGTTACAAGTACTGTCTTAGCGTTTCTACTCTCTTGCATTTGTCTCCGCAGGTCTACCAGGTTATAGCAATGTTCACAGAGACGCAGACCATTCTTCTCCTTTACTTCTTGACTTGTGTTTGCTGGTGGAGGTGCTGATAGATCTACTATTGATCCTGAAATAATATATTCTTAATATTTCCTTGTTAGAGTATAATAAGTGCATATTATACTTTAACAACGAGGAAGTATTGCATGAATTACCTATACAGTCTCAGAATGAAATAATGATTTTTAGAAAGATGTTCTTGTAACAATTATGATGATTGGTTGTAAAGAAAAAAGAAAGTGATATTTAACTACTGTAGATAACATATTTTGTATAATGCTTAATTTATTCACTATAGCAACAATATTCACTAAAAATAGGATATAATTGCAAAATATTTTACTAACTAGCTACATTTAAATCCAAGAATAGAGAGCAATCATGGCACAGTATAGATCCACAAAGTCGACAATGGTGTTTCCTTCTAGTGATGCTGAATGATTTAGCACAGTTCGGACATAACTTCACTGAAGATCCATCCAACCATGGGACAACCTTTTAAATGAAATATTTCTATAATAACAAATAAATATAATATACATTATACTATGTAGAAAAAGATTTAGTCAACAAAACATTGGTTAACAATTCAAAGAGTACTAAAAAGATATGAGTGAATATAGAATTAAGGTGAGTCACAACCACATAAAGCAAAAAATGCACAATATTTTTGCATTACAATATAACTGAGATTATTTATTTATCTCTAGAAATTGCCATATTTTTAATCTTTGTTAGAATTAAATAAGTTTATTACAGAAAGGTAAAGAAAACTTACTTCCTGCTCATGCTGCTTTTTCTGACTAGATTCAGTGGGCATATTACAAACTAATTTATCGAGTCTTATTAACAACTTATTCGTTTCTGTAGCATATCGTTCTAGCCTCGCAGATCTCACACCTCGGAAATAATCAATGGAACTTCGAGATACACCAATAGTTTGATCGTCTTCCAAGAAGACAAAGTCCTGAGTATTTAATTTTAAAGCACGGTCAAAAGTCTCTTTCAAATCATTCTCATCGGCATTTAATATGATCTTCTTTGCTTTACCGAAAATATCCTTTAAAGACCTCAATAAATCCTGTTCTTCTTCATGTTGACTCTCAAAGTGGGTTGTAAGTTGGGACGCTGATTTTAAATCCGCCTTACAAATCGGACACAGAAACCCTTCCAATATTTCATTATCATTAGCTGCTGCCATTTTTGTAAAACTATTTTTAATTTTTAACTATCACACATCTTAAATATACATTATTACAAAAATATAATTATTAGTGAAATTGAAAAATTAATCAAATTATCAATCTGTCAAATAATAGAAGTCAAAGTCAATTTATCTTAAATGTCATTCGTTTATCTTTTGACATGTAGAGGCGTTTTATAAACGATTAGTTATTCAACCACTAGAGCTAATTTACGATTTTACAGATGATTGTTTCGATGTGCATGTGAACTTGTCTTTAGGAGTGGAAGGAATTTTTCAAAAAAAGGGGTTTTTATTTTAATCGGTACCACCACATTTACGTAGCCCAACAAAATAAAAAGAAACACAAGTCTATGCTTTCTTTGTGATTATGATAATATTCATTGAATCTAAATGAGTATCAATAAATATTATAAATTTATGAAAATAAAACACAATGTACATTATAGACTTCATATATTCTGTAGCATTACGGAAATCTTCTCTTAAATCTTCAAGATCCATATCCGGCCACATCTGTCGTTCTATGACCCGGATAACCGCCTGTCCGGTTAACCGAGCGGACGACAGCTGCTGATCTGCTTGAAGCTTTTCTTTTTCATCCGCATCTTGACGAGCCTTTAAACTATAATCAAGTATATCACGGGTCAATGCGATAACTTTTTTGCACGTTTCGGGGTCGTTCGCCCAGTTCGCATTCTGTAAGAAGAATTTTATTATTAATTAAATATTTATTTCCTATAATGCCTATAAATTCTTTGAATGTAAATAAAATAGATATTTGTTTAAATTACAAATAAGAATTATAAAAATGTGTTTATGCAGTCATGGTAAATAGCATAATAGATTTTATGTATTCTGTATTCTCAATTCCTACCTGTGTTATGCAACGGTATGTTCGCAATAATCGCTGGGCTTTAAGTAAATATGTAGGACTGACATCGGCATATAATCTCCAAATTTCTTCCTTATTGGGATGAATAGACGTAATTCTCCCGAACAATTCCAATACCCGTTTTCGTAGTCTAAAACCAATTAAAATGAGCCAATGAAACGAAAATAAAAATAAACCCAAATATATAAAATAGGTTACATACACTGGCTAGAATAAAAATTGAAACTTGGTAGTAATGTTGACATACGCAAACTAAATTATGCGCTACACTACTTTTATTAAGTTTTATTATAATATTTTACCTGGCAGCACTATCTGCATCGGCATCTTCATTTTCTTGCACAATAGCGTTGACCAAGAGAGCTAACACTTGAACATCTTCGAATTTGTTCTGAAGGTCTAGTATTCGGTGAATTCCGCGGATGACGTCATCAAAATGACGTGTAGACACGCTTACAATCACCACGTTTTCCCAAAGCTGTCAAAATTATTTGGAATTTGTATGCACTAGACTTCATTGGATTGGTTTTAATGTTGAAAATTATATTAAGGTTAAGTATGACTTTAGAGAAGTAAAAAGTAATAAAAGTCGCATTAATTAATAAAATTGTAAATTAATTTTAAAGTTTGCTTTAACTCATCATTTAAAATATTTTATATGGCAACTCTTTTTTAAAACAAGGAGCTTACCTTCCAATTATCATAATTTAATCTCAGGGCTTCCATTAGAGCTCTATATGCTCGTTCCTTATCTCCTTGATTGACATAGACTTTGGCTAAATTATTCCATGCTTCAAATGAGTTAGGATGTAAGTATGTATACCTTCTGTATGCTCTTGCTGATAGCTCCCAATTATCTGTCGTGAGGGCCGCATAACTAAAAGATAGAAAAGTAAAATAAACTTATCATGTCTTGTATAGTAGAGTAATGTAAATAAGTTGCCAAGTTTAAAAGTTAACTGTCGAATATACGGTTGAATTAAGAAACCTCCTTTTTTTTGCAAGCAAATAGAAAATGTTGAGGCACTGTTTAACTGATGTAACATTGATTCATTATTTATGCAAGTATGATCTTGCACCCATTTAAATTTCTAATGGCCTATTTATAATGTAAGTAAATATATTAACATATACACACCCAATTCTCATCCAAACATTCTCTTGTATAGGGTTAATTTCAACAGACTTTTCCAAATGAGGCAAGCATTCCGCATATTTCTTGTGGTCAAACAAATAATTGCCCCAATGCCGTTGAGCGCGACTGCTTTTGAAGTTTGAGAACTCCCATGCTTTTTGATAGCAGTTTACGTCATCTGAAGTTTATTGTAAAAAAACAACTGTATATAATAATTATAATCTTTACTTGAAAGTCTTTCATGCTACTTTTATAAGGTGAGCACAATATAGTATTGACAAAAAAAAACATTTTTTTACATGGGTGAGATCAGATTCTATTATATCCAATGGAAAGAATTTATGGACACTTCTAGATTTTTTTTAATTTCCAGCCTTAAAATAATTAATTAAATTAATCTTAAGCAGACTAAAGCATACCTGTTGCATCTCCAAGAAGACAATATAATTTAACAGTGGGCTTTAGATCTATTTGCTGTTGGATGACTTCTGCTGCCTAAAAATATAATGCACATTTTTTTAACTGCTCATTTCAAGGAATAGGTTGCTTAATTTATCTACACTAATATTATAAAGAAGTTTGTGAGTTTGTTAAATTGTAAGGAGTATTCTCGGGATCTACAGAACCAATTTTAAAAATTCTTTCACCAATAGAAAGCCAAATTACTGCTGAATGTCATAGGTAATATAATAAAGTTGCAAAAATAAAAAAAAGGATTATTAATGTTATGCCCAACAAAGTGGGCATGGGTCAGCTAGTATATTATATAGATAAATTTTTATTTTTAATGAAAGACAAAATCACGTTTTTATTGTTGAAGTTTGAATTTTAAAATAAAATTTTCATTTTCGTAAAAAAAAGTACCTTATGTCGTAACTGTAGCATAGTATAACAAACAATAACATCTTCCCATAGCTCCAGCTTCAAATATTCTTCCAATGCAGCCTTTACTAATCCAAGACTTAGGTATAAGTCTGCCAACTGTTGACGCCACGTCCAAGCAGGTGACAAGCCACATGCCCATAGATATGATAACCTATTAATAAAATGTACACACAGATTGGATTAAGGAGTGAAGTCACAGTTCGGGAATAATCTCTGGATATACTGAAGTAGTTGTTGAGTGTGATAGACTAAATTATATTGAGTAGAAAAATGTAAAATCGGTATTAAGTTCCACCTACATTTGAGTGAGAGATATTTCACTGTGCTGTGTGTTATGAAGGACTAAAAATATGTATGACATTCATCTAAAGAATAAATTATTAAATTAATTGTAAGGATCACACTCACCTAGTCAAAGGTGATATCCCACTTTTGTCATTGACAATAGTTTCGCATTGCAACATTGCCCGTTCTACTGTCCTCTTATGATTTGATTCTAGTTTGCAGCGGAACAATAGAGAGGCTACACGAGTAGGCCAAGGTCCACTTTTTTGGTTATTTATTGCATCTATGTATGGACGTAGCTCCTCTTCTAATAAAGCATCTTTGGGTTGTGATTTTTGAAGATACTGTCTGTAAGGAGATTAAATTAATTTTAATTCTAAATTTAAAAGGTTTGTAGGTTGAAGTATTACACACTCACAATATTTAAAAACTAACTAAATTTTTACTCAATAATAAAATAAAATATCATTTATTAAAATACTTACGCAGTTAACAAACATAATGTTTGCTCTAAACTCGGTAACTCTGCTTCTCTTATTTTTTCATCAAATTCAATTTTATTTAACCTGACATCATCTTGTAGTACCACGTCAGACGGTAGTTCTGATTTGCCGTGACTTTCTTCGGCTGGTGTGCGTTGGATACTACTGTCTAGCTCACTTGTAAGTGCCAATTGCGGTAATGCTTTCTGTTGAAACTTTGTTCGTTTCCCAAGTACGCCTGAAAATAAATTTGTTGGTTCTTTTAAACATCATGTATAACTTCAAATATATAAAATAGAACAAACACATGTAAAAAAAAAATCTCTTTTTATCTTTTTTTTATCTTATGAGAAGTTGAGTTCCATAGTAAAGTCTATACCTATCAAATTACAGTAAATATAATTTTTTCTCTTTACATTATACCCTGCATCAGATAGCAATGATTTAAATGTCAAAGTTAAACAAGATATTTCTGCGTAGTTTCTAATGTATTACTTTTGTGTAAGTTAATAAAATGTTTTAACCGAGAAATATTATTTATCTTAACACAACTGTTAAATTACCTGTTAATTCTAGCTTTAATCCAGCAATATCCTTCGCTTTTAGTAAATAACTCTCTACTTTTTGTACTCTGTCGTAAACCAAATATGCTTGGGCCAACTCCAGATTCAACAATAAAAGTAAATTGCGATCTGTATACTTAAGTGAAAAATTACATAACTTTGCAACATTAAAATCAATATCTGCATACAACTTAGCACTATTATCTTCTAATATCCTTTGATGAACAACTTGAGTTCGTAGAAGCCACCAATTGTGAAGCTAGAACAATTTTATTCATTCATTAAATAAATTATCTTGTTCCAGTTCGTAATATTAATGATATATGCATATAACTCACCAAATTGGAATCGATGTTGCTCAATGCTGTTAATATTTGTAACGAAAAATATAGCAATTCAGGATGTACAATATTATTGTAAATGGGCTCTGAATCACGCTGCAATAGTACAGAGACATCAATATTCTCAGGCCATTCTGTTTTGAAAAAGTCTATCAACTCAATTTTCCTGGGATGTGGGCTCCAATTTATTTCACAGAAGTTTAGGAAACTGCATATCGCTGAGTAAAGAATTTTAGAAAGAATAGCTTCATTATCTCTATAGTTTTTCAGAACTTTATCCAACTCTTCGGAGTTTAGTTGAGTTGACAATAATTCCTTGGTAAGATTAATATTTTCAATGCCCCAATTGTCATTCCACAGATTTTTTATTTCTTCAGTTACTGAAAATAAACATATTTTTTATGTCAAATAGCTTCACTCGATAGATACTAATAAGTAATAACTTATTAAAAACTATAAAACAATAACTACCAACTAACCTGGTGATTGTATTTCCGAATCAAAATTGCATAGAAACAGTAATGTATTATTTTCCGACATATTTGTATTTTATACTGCTATGACCTTAGACATATATAGTAGCTAGTTAATGTGTGTTTTTAATTTTTATACAATATTTATCATACAATAAATTGAAAAAACATGTGGTAATGTTAAAAGCTGACAGTGACAGAAAAACATTAAACATATGACTATACAAGTAGCTGTCAAAGAGAATGTAATCACTACATACGTTTGTAGCTGTGGCTAGAGTCTAGACTAGAGGCTACAGTTTTCAATTTGCCTTATGTCATAATGTCACTGCTAACTGTACAGAGCGTTATACGTAAAATTTAATTAATATTTTTTTAATACATAGATTATTCATATGAATCTCTACAAAACATATTTTTAATTTCGATCTCAAAACTTTAATAGCTAAAATAAGGAAAAATATTATTTGGTTATTTCTGGTTCATACAATGTTATCTGTGATTTAATAATTTTTGTTATCTGTCAAAACACAAGCAGGAATGGTGGGTGGGTGTCGTGTATTTTTAGGTTAAGATGAAAATTATGAATTTTCTATGAAATATCTAAAGACTTAATAAATAATGAAAGGTGATCATACAATGGAATCAGTGCTTCTTGTTATAACCACTATATTGTGTACGCTACTGTTAATGAAATTGTTTTACAATTTGCGGTAAGTAATGAGGAGGTTATAATTTACGGTTTCCCGCCTCATAGAAAAAAAAGATTATTTAACAAATAAATTTATAATTTTAGCTCAGCTTTAGTATGGCGTGTCAACTGTTGGTTCTGTAATAACAATTTTTGGGTGAAATATATTGAAAGAAATTGTTGGACATGTCCTAAATGTGAACAATACAATGGATTCACTAAGGTTTGATTTGAACAATTTGTATTAAAATTTTATTGATTAAAATTTATATGGTAATGTAATATTCATTTAATATTCATTTCTAGGATGGTGATTACAATAAAGTCCTAGTAAATACAATAGATCAAAATAAAGCACCCAGTGTGTTTCAAAAGAGCCCTGCCAAGAATGGACTCTGCAAGATGTGTAATATTAACCAACAGTTGAAGGTGACACAGCTAGCCAACTTTGTTCCTATGAATGAAAACAATTTTGAACAGGAAATTGAATTTTATAAGTAAGTTTATCATTACAATTAATATTCTGTATTATCCTTAATACATTTTGATATAAAGAAATTCATTTTTATTATATATAGAACCAATTTTATACTTGATCAGTCAAAGAATGAGAAATTCCATGCCAAAATGATATGGATTATAACATTGTTTGCACATAGATAGGAGTAATTACTCATTCTTTGTAAAATATGCTAGTGATAAGGCCAACTGAGAACACTGAATCTCCTTGTGTAACCAATTTATTTGGATCAAATTATAAAGTTGGGGGTTTTGTGTGTACAGACTTACAAAACACAGTTACAGAGATATATTTCAATGTGTTAGATATTAAATTTGACATTCTATATCTCTCTAATAATCAAGAGATGTGTTCAAGCAAAATTCCTCTTCCATTGTTCACTGTATTGTATGTGACTGGCAAATATTAACATTTAAAATATGCTTAACTTTAAAATTTAGTTTTTCAATTATTTTTAAGTTAACTGACTATTATGTTCATTGATTTCAATCAACATGTATTTTTCAGGGCACAGCTTGAAAAAGCATACAAATTATGTAGCCCATGTAGAAAAACTGTTCAAACAAAGCTGCACAAAGAAAAGGAAAGTTTGTTAGGATCAAAATTGCTAGAAACAAGGTCACCTGAAAAGCACAATTCCAAGAGAAACAAGAGGAATGAAATAATAGGAAATTTAATAAATAGTTTATCTAAAATTGTTGCTGGATTACTAATAGTACTGGTGACTATTGAGCTTTATGGAAATATAAGGACACATGAGAATCTATACAAAACAATATGTAATATAAAGAGTATTTTTTATAATTTTCTAGAAAGAATTTTCATAATTGTTAAAATGAAGATACTGGTGACATTCCCACTTTTGGAGAATTATTTCTTCGATATTAACAATGACCTAGATTTAAATATATTAAGCTTTAATGCAGGTTTCAATGATTTGACCCAAAAAGCTCTAGGAAGCTTTGGTTGTTGTATGCAAATATTAGGACATGTTTGGAATATAAATAAATTAAACTATTCCATAGTTATTGACTTACTGTGGACAGTATTTGTTACTACCTCCTTAACTAAACAGTTGCTGACTGAACATACATTATTTATTAGCTGTATAAAAGTAAGTATCAATAAAATGGTTTGTTATTAATAATATTAAGTAATGATTAAAATTGAATACAAAATAAAACAGTTAAATGGATCAATGGTATAATAGTTAAATGTCACTAAAGACTTTTTCTCAATGTGTGTAATATTTTTCAGTTATCTGCACTTCTGGCCGTATGTTTCGTGTATAGAAGAATGAAAGCAAAGCCTATTAAAGTTGTTCCGAAGATTGCACCAAAGACATTAAATTTTACCAATGGACCAACCAAATTATACACAAACAAAGAAGATATTTCTTTTGACACAGACGATGATGTTTCTCTCAGTAAATTTGGTTTGCATAACTTTTCGACATCCTCAAATGAAACTCTTAGTCCATTGACTTCTAGTTTTATAAATGGCAGATCTTTTACTCCTCGAAATGATAGTCTATGGAGTAAGCCCAAGCACAACTCGACATTTACAATTAATTCTGTGACATCAAAAAGCCCCACACCCCTTACAGAACCAGTATTCATAAAGCCAGCATTTAATAAATATCAGAATTCCATAATAGACGAATCAGATTCTGATTTAGATGAGAGCATAAGTTCCTTGTGTATAAGTAGCCCTAAGAAGAAAAGTTCAAAAACAAATCCAGTTTTTGCTTTAAGAAAATTCACTGCCTCTCCGAATTTCGCAACTCCTATGCCTGTAAATAGGGGTCGACCTCTTATTTCCCCCAGTAAATTGAGCACATCCTGGGTAGCCGGAGGTTACTGGGGTTCCGATGGTGAAAGACATCTATTTAATATAAATGGTAGTCGTTCTTCCAGTCAGAGCTCAGGGTTCGAATCGCAAACTTCCAGTGTGCACCAGAGAAATATATTCTCGCAACCTCCATCCAGGGAGGAATCTATATGTGGAGAACCAGATAGAGCATCTCTTTTGTTGGATAGGTTTCAGAGCTGCAACATGAATTATTCCCACACTCCTCAGAATTTTGCACCTATCTCGTCCCCTGTGTTTCCTCAGATGCAATATAACAATCATGTGAGGATACCAAAGCCAACATTCTCACACCACAGCTCTGTGTCCCATGCGATGTTGCCACAAGAGCACAATAGCATGTTCAAAGCCCCCGGCGGGTCTGGACTGATCAAATTGCCCCAAGTCAATTCTTTCACGTCTTACTAATGCTCAACTGCTAGTCACGATACTAACTTTCGACTAACATTTTTTTTATCTTTTATTCTTTGAACAATATTTTGTAACTACTAAAGTTCCATTGACTGCCATTATAAGTAAGAGATGATTGTTAAGTTATATCACATTCATTAGTTCGTAAGAGGTTGTGTATTGTTACGCATAAGTTTAATTGTAAGGAATATTTTGCTGATCTCGCGTTGGTGCCAGCTGATGGCTATATGAAAGCATTAAGAATTATTGTATTGTTACGATTTTTATATGGACGTCACTGTCCTTTGAACAAAATGTGATATGTAAAGACTAGTAATTTTTCTGATAATTGAAATAAATGATTCTTGATGTTATCATTTTTTTTTTGGTTTTGTCATCTTAAAACGGAAAGTTTTTGTGAAGCTCCTGAAATAAAGTAAGGCAAAAGTTATATAAGACTTTTATTTATAAAGATACACTATATTTAAACTAACTAATAAGAACATACCTTATTTTTAATTTATTAACAAACCTTATTTAGTCACACATTGAATAAAGAGGGAAAAGAACTTGAAAATTTATGTAATCCAGGAAAAGGGGTGAAAACAAACTTACGAATTTCGAGCTCTTCGTTCACATCTCTGCAAATATTGGTGTGGTCGAGGAGGAATATAAGTATCCTCATATAAAGTGGACATATAATCTGATACATTGGTGCATTTCCATTCGTGCTCCATATATTTTTTCAAGCCCCATTCGGTAACATTACCCTTTTTAAATGAAGTTGTTAAAGTCGCAGTTAAACTTTGTTAAAGTATATAATATTCAAGGGTATAGACGTACAGGTTATTTAAACTATTACGATAATCTACGTTTTATAAGCAGAACCTATTGTCGTTCACAACTTTCTATTTTATGTTTGTTAAGCATCCACCCCAGAATTTTTTAATGATTTTAAATAATAATTAACTGCATTGAAATCTTATCCGTAACCGCGGTATACATTTTGTATATATAATTTTTCTTGTTTTGTCTTCTTAAATTTAAACCAGCTATAACGCTAGCTGGGATTAAGCAGATTCAGCTTTTTTTTTAAGTAAACCTGTCGAAGAAATTTACTTACAAAGCATTTCATAAGATCAGGTTGCGGGTAAAATTGATGCTCACTGCGTTTGTAATGCCTCTGCATAGGACCGCATAAGGGCTTTGGGAGATGGTTGTACACGAGATCCGTAGTCGTTGCAAAGTTACCGCAATTATCATGACTGTCATGCTTATACACGGTTTGAAGATTGCCCTAAAGAAGCAATATTATTATTATCTATATATATAAAAGAAAGTCGTGTTAGTTACTTCACTTATAACTCGATAACGGCTCAACTGAAAATTTGTGGGAATTTAGTTTAGAACCTGGAGAAGGACATAGGATACTTTTTATCCAGTTTCCAGGGGAATAATTTTTTTATGAAAGTAAACCCGGACGGAGTCGCGGGCAACTGCTAGTTTAAACTAAATTAAATTATTACCGGACTATAAGATTGTTAAACTTAGCCACCAGATGGCGCTGAAGCTATGAATGTGAAAATTGACTTGTCGCATTGAGATTCTTTACTAAGAACACGTTACTTTCCGACTGTATGGGCTTGCGCTTGACCACGGGTCACCTGGTGGTAAGCGACGTCGCGGTCTACGATGGAGCGCGCTTGCCCAGAAACCTGTTCATCCGACACTTGAAAACCTCCGGATTGTATCCATCGGGGAAGACCCACTTTGGGAGCTCGTTCCACTCTCTCGCTGTGCGCAGAAGAAAAGTGGAAGCGAAGCGTTTCGTTCGGGTCCTGGGTATATCGACCATGTAACGATGCCGCTTCGACGAGCTCCTAGCTGTACGATGGAAAAATGGGCTAGGTGGGACAAGATCATAAAGATCTGATGCACATTCTCCAAAATGTATCCGACAGAACGCACACAGACTGGCCACTTTGCGGTGATGCTCTAAACTCTGGACCTTAAGGTCAAACAGTGAGCAATCGTCAATCAGCCTCTTGGCACGTCTCTCGATCGATTCCAACGCCTCAAGCTGGTATTTAGCTGATCCATCCCAAAGATGCGAGCAATACTCCATGCACGACCGAACTTGTGCTTTGTATAGTGTGAGCAACTGTTCCGGCGTGAAGTATTGACGCACCTTAGAGAGGATACCCAGCTTTTTGGCAGCTACTTGAGCTTTGGACTCAATATAGGAGCCAAAGTTGAGGGTTGGAGTTAGAGACATACCTAGAAGTTCGAGGTGGTCAGTCAGAGGCACGGACACATCCCGGAAGGTGGGTCTCAGTTGGAATGGAGTTCTTTTTGCTGAAAACAGACACGCCTGGGTTTTTGCTGCGTTGAACTTTACCAAATTGGCATCGCCCCAATCAGATACATTCTGAAGGGACAAGTTCACGCGCTCGACCATCGACTTCCTTAAAGACAGGATTTCAGGACCACTGGCCCGAGCATTGGATATGTAACTCTCCACAACGGTGCTGTCGTCTGCGTACCCACAGATGCCGGGTATCAGCAGATCAAAAGTGTGAGTGGGGATCCCGGGTACCTTCGCAGACGTCGAAAACCGCGAAGGGCTTACTACTAGTTCATTTATAATGTTAAAAGGAGTCTTCTAATAATATTGCATGTATTTAAGAATAATTACTTTAGTAATAATTATGAAATACATGCAATTATTACCTCGTTTTTACAAGGTAGCAGAAACACAAACAATTTTTAAATTTACCTGTAGGCCACTTAATTTATTCTGGCGAAAATCTGGCTGTCTAGATTCTGGTTTCAACTTTTCATAGTCAATTTCTTCCTTCGGTGGAAAGTAAAGGGTTCCACCTTTTGGACACTCGATTCTATCCTCTACCCAATTGCCTACGTAATTTAAATAAATATTAAATACCTCTACATTTCTAACTGCGGAAAGAACTTGTGTTTATGGTAAAAACTATGGTATGGTATGGTATAACTCTTCTTATTAAGAATATACCTTGAAATTTGATAATTCTTAAGCAGAGACAAAAGGGTAATAGTTCATAAGGTAATAGATTAAAAAAGCTTTTAGGAACAAAATACCACAAAATACATTTACTAAGGATTTAAAGCTTGCCTAAAAGGACTCCAGTACAATAAACAGGACCAGGTCTAAGTGCTTTCATTATAGCTTCAGCCCGCGTCGGCGACTTCGCCCTCGTACTGATAGTACCCGCCATAGTTAAATATTTGTACACTTATTTTTGTAAACTGACACTATAAATGTATAAAAAATTGACAATTCATTTTTATTGAAGTAATTTTGACAAATTGTGAAATTTGATTTAAAGACTTTCTCTTCCCAATATAATAATAGAAAAAGGGTTTATTTACAAAAATTCTTAAATAATCTAAAACAAAATTAACATGACAATATTTTTCTTTTTCTTTTAAATTAATAAAAATATGTGCTTTGTCAAAATTTCAAATGTTATTATTTGTATTAAAAATACACTTAAATAAAAAAAGAGTGGAGTTTAAAGAGCTGGCAAATAAAAGCTTAAATCATTCCAAAATCAGGTAAAGTATTTATTGCGATTTGAACTTATCATTTCTACATTATAATTAACTACAATCTCACAGAAA
>JADANM010001810.1:8476367-8503116 GCA_026213755.1 Eurema hecabe
TTGCTAATCTGAGATCGCAGTGTGTGACCGCCGTTAGCGGCTTATAGGAAAGCTCTCGTCAATTTACGGTAAGTCATTAAAGGCGAATTCTCACTATCGTAACGGAGGCCTATTCTATCTAGATGGGTGACATGTAGGCTAGCTAGCATATTGAAGAATACAACGGTGGGTTGTACTGTAGGTGGGGTGCCCACGTAATTTTAAATATGGTACATGTAGTACGCCATACCGTATTCGATATCGGGCATGCTTAATTTGGATGATTGCTGTAGGCATCAAATACTTTCACAAATGTTAGTATAATGACTAGTAAGCTATATTTTAATAGCATAAATAATCTGTAATAAATAATCTACGGTCAGTGCAAACGGCATTACGTACTAAGAAGTCGGACTTGCTGCTATGAAACTTATTTATGAATGTAATATCTAGAATGTCGATACTTGAACAGAAAAAAGAAATATACTACTAAAAGTGCAGGCTCTCAAGTCTCAATTACCGTTGACTGCGTACACCTGCGCAATTCATGAACCCTTTCTGTGTTGCTATGGGGAATGCCTTTAGGAGTGCGTCCAGCTCGTCTCCCCTCTTCATAGTATAAAAAAAAGGCATGCAATTCTGGTATCACTACCTTTAAATTTAATAATTCACGGCCATGGTATGCACATTGCTAGTTACTTCATTAAAGCACAATTAAAACTTAATTAACTTCAAAACAATCAGTTTTCTAATTATTGGTCTCTACATCCAGCTTGTAATTTTGCAGACCCAATTAAACGTTACTAAATACTCATATTGTCTTACATATAGTTTTGAAATATAACTATGTATAACAAATTTGCAGCAATGTTTAAATAGCGAAAATTTTAAGATCTAATCCACTAAAATTATTTTGCCATCACTTAATGCAACTGTAGGTATAAAAGTATATTACGAAACACTTTTAACGTTACAAAACAGTTTACACTAAAATATTTCATTAGCTTAATTGTTGTTGACCGTATTTTTTAAATTACTAATCATACATTATTTTGTCCTCTTGTCACTTGTTTTTGTCGTTTTCTCTGTCCCTATATCCTTATGTATGCTTAAATCTTTGAAACTACGCAAACGATTATCATGCGGTTTTTTTAATAGATATAGTGATTCAAGAGGAATAAATCTTCCTCTATGTACCTATAATGTATGCAAGCGAAGCCGAGGTGGGTCGCTAGCTAAAACAATAAGTTCGCACACTTCTCTGTCCAAGTTTGAATGCAGGTGTCCTACCTAAGTTGATTAATGCAAAAAACTAGCGGCCAGGCGCCATACAATGCATCGTTTAAAGGCGCCATGATACCTGCGGGTTTTTGCAACACAATGAGGACATCCCAGAATTTGTCTATACCGAGAATATTGTTAACTGCCATAGATCGCGACTTAACGCCATGGTCTATCAAAAGCTTATTGACTATGAAGTACCCGGTTTCTTCAGTCTTTGAGATTTTTTTTCTATATTTTTCACAGCAATGGTAATTTTTTTAGATATTAGAGTTCCTAAATACAAAGCTTTAGTAATCTTCGATAATAACCTCCTTATAAATGATCAAAAGTAGAAAAGTTTTTTTGAAGCCCTAGAGTCTAGAGAATTGATTATCTGTATTAACATAATCAACAAACCAACCATAAACAACAAAAACCAAGCTTTGACAGCATAACAGACAGATAGACATTAACTTATTTCTACAGATAATAAAGAAACAGAATTGTTTTACGAAGACTGAAATTGCAGAATTAGAATATTACCGTAGCTTTATCTTTAAAACGCTTCGCTTGTTCGCTTTCTATTCTGTCATTGTAAATTCAAAATTATCTGTAAGCTTATGGATACAAGTGGGCGAAGCTCATCTTCAGTATTACTTGTAGACCTATAGCCTTCAAAATAAACGAAGCTATTATATAAAAACAATATTGGAAAAGAAGGAAGCTTTATTCTTTTAAAGACTGGCAACTCCAGAGTTAAGCCCCACGAGTGGCTCGCCTGAACGTTTGCTACCTACTTTATATAAAAAAATCAAATATAATATTTAAATCTGCCTGAAAGATCCTGAGATGAGCACATTGAAACAAACCACCTCTTGAACATTAATAGCTATACAATATACATTTCTTAGTACAGTACTTTGAATCGTAAAGCGAGGCACGTCCGGCTAGGGTTAATAAAAGTGCCATCGATCATGGGCCCACCGGCGGATATTAAATTGACACGCATCACTCTGCCGCGTCTCATTTCATTATTTTATTATATTGGTAATATGCAGCCTGCTGCTTTTTGCCCCGGCGATTATAATGTAAGTCCAGTCATTAGTGCGTCGACGTGCGGTAGGTTGTGCTTATAACGTGCTAATTTCCAAGAGTTATGTCATTTTTTGAAATTAGTGAACGTCTGAGAATTTTATTGAACTTTAATATTGTATTCACTTTGTAAAGAATAGAACAAGATTCAGTTTCACGAATGTCATTAGCTCTGTTAATTAATATCACGTCTCAACTCTCTCTCATATCACAAACTATGGTTACAAAGTTATCTACACCACAAATTTCACGCTAAGACCTCTCGTCAAACAATTAATTACATAACACGTTGGCTGTACGGAAAACTGTATTTTTATTGTGCCATGTATCTCAGGTATCTCTAATGTGGCCGTTTCGACTTCCTCTACAAGACAAATAGAAGGTATTACACCGGCAATAAAAATAACACGTAACTAACATTGTTTGTTGATAAGCCTAGCTCGACGTAAACCGTGTTGTAGCGCTAATCTGTTCGCGGTAAGTGCTTTTTATATAATTTTATTAGCTTAATCGTTTTTGTTTGCTGGAAAAGTAATTTTATATTATTGTTCTACTATGTTCATTAAAGTTATAAGAATCAATATTGCTGCCTTTGTATAATATGTGCTATTCTTTTTAATTCCATTAAAAAATTCGAGTGATAAAATCAAAAATAGTACTATTACTTTACTACTACCTTATATTTCTTTGGTTGTAACAATAGTTAAAAGTTTAAAAGTTTTAAGTCATATAAAAAGCAGCTAAACGGCAAAGTTCAGATTCAAAGGACATAATTTACGGTTGATCCTTTGTATCTGACTTTGTCGGCTTAAACTTGTCGACAGCCTTAACAGCGCAACTAATTTATGTCCATTTACCATGTATCGTTTTCTTACTTACCTACGTATTTGAAAGGTACCAAAGAAAGCTTATTACTTAAATACGTATGTATAAATTATTTTAAGAGCCTATAAAATTTCTATATAAAAACTCAAATAAAATTAATTCGCAGTTTGGATCCCCAGCCACGTGAATTTATTTCCTGGCTAATTGATTTCCGTTTAAAACCATTCACTATGGTGTATGTTACTACATTACATATTATACTCAAATAACAACAAGATATAACTAGATATAAATATAATGATTTGCTCATTTCAATGAGGATAGCAGTGGAAATAAGTGACTCGCACAAGATGATTGATGGTATACACATTTTATTTCTCTTCTGAAACCTTTCACAAAGGCGTATTGATATTACAAATATGTATGTGATTTATATGTAACATGAGACATGTCTGTCCTAACAAATACGTTTTGCACAACAAACATACTGCTCAGAATCATCTTCATATCGTTCTATAAATACAGTATTATCTAAACCTTTTAATTTAAATGTTCGCATTTCATATTATGACCACAATATCCGGTGTCATATTAATATTTTATATATTTCCTTTATATCATACATCTCCGGTGATCTTATACCATTTAAACTGTAATTAAAAATAAACTCGCTTACGTTGCTGGTAATAAATTTATATTAAAAATAGTTGATTTGCCGCTGTTCGAATCCTCAAAACTTCAACAGTTAACGATGTTTTTAGACTGAACTTTTTGAAAACTTAAAACTATGACTTATATATGGTCGTTATTCTTAGTTGTGGTTGCAAAAGCAATGTAAAAGTAATGTGGGTATGAAAAGATGATAGATCAGTATTGTCTCGTGATCATACCGGCTCATTATCCACTTTCTTTAAGAGCTACACCGTTTCTTTATGTACTGTTACTTTTGCTTTTGTATACAGGTTCCCACGAAGTTTCTTTATACATCGCACCCACATATATCATTATATTATCAGAGTTTCACTGTATCACAGTAATTAGTGATATATTAGAGGTAGCGCATTGAATGTTGTCGACCTCTAACTTTAACTGAACTTGCGTGAACTCAGCTTGAGTTTCATCATTAAGGACAGGATTTATAACATTAAAGTCGTTATTTTCTATATATAATACTGTTTGTGATACGTCGGCTTGTCTTGTTTTATTTCGCAAGATGTTTCAACAGTAAATCGTGTATCTAATGAGTTTAGAGGCATGTATAATATGCGTGTAACGTCTGCATATAAATGTCTGTTTTGCAACAAACATTTTTAGTAAATATTGCGGTAAACCTATCGCATAAAGATATATAATAGTTTTAAGCAATCTTAAAATGGTTCGTACTTTTTAATATAAGTTTGCAACCTACTCTAGAATTTATGGGCAGTGTTAGTGTAGTAATTTATCGTGCATGTCCTTTGAAATTACTACAGCAGAAACAGGTTGGTTAAGTGAGCAAGCCGAGTCCATTTAAATATCATTTCAATATACATCATTTCGTATCCGGAACTCGAATGGAACCAGGCAAGCGAGTCACTAGATCATAGACGCTGCTTTTTCTCGTCATTAGATAATTTCTCTAAGCACGCGTTGTGATAAGATAGCTATTAAAATAAGTGGTTTTATCTAAAGCTTTCGATGTGGCTTAATTAAAGACCCATAATATGCCACTTAAAATTAATGGTGGATTAAGCTTGACAGTTTATAAATAAACTATCAGCAAAGTATGATTTCATTATTAACAGACTTGATACATCGCGACTCTAATATTTTGAAAATTGTCAAAGGATATTGTAATCAAATTAAAGTATTTATATGAAATGTTTATTGCGCCTCGTAAGTGAAAACACCGGAGGTCCAATTTCCTCGTCCTCTGCAATATTTGTCGGTACTGTTTCCACCTTGCCATAAGCAATATAAAACACACATAATTAAGTTAAGACAATAATTAAACCTTTAACATTATCTGTCCTTGAGCATAGGATCGTTCACGATTGTATTAAAAGTGTGCAACCTTAAGATGCAATCAGATTAGGCCTTTGTCTTAAAAACACTTATTAACCTTTACATTTCTATCTCCTTAAAAAATATTTTAATGATCCTAGCCTCTAAGTTTTCTTTTATATGTATTTGAATCACACCGATTAGTAAACCCTGTAATTTAAATTCTAACTTCAAGCACGGCAATCGTCTGCTAAACCCCTCTAAAAAGTCAAAACAAGGGGTCTAATGACGTTGATAACATTAACGCTTTCCTGAGACCGGTCGTTAATGCATATTACTCCGGCACGTCGTAAAGGCTGAATGGATCGAGTGGAGCATTGTTGCCGAGTGAAAAACATTGAGAGGAAACGATAAATAATGTTCGGTTTATACGATCGGAGTAATGGTCCGATCTGCGCCCGCGCAGCGTCATGCGCACCCTCTTAAACTTGTTTGTGTTTCGTGTTCTCGTAAGTACCAGGTAAGTAGGTATATATTATATGAGCATTTAGGGTTTTAAGTTACGATTAGATAGATACTATAGAAATATGGTCTTCGAATATTTAAAAAGAAAATAGAGATATATATTTAAAAACTACATAAATTAGTTCATACACGCAAAACTTTTTTATTAAAATTACTTAAAGTAAACGTAAAGTTAACGTAAAGTTACATAAAGGAGCGAAATTTAAACAATGCCAACTAACTGGCTTTTTATAATTCAATAGCCTAAAAGCGTGGGAACAAATATAAATAACGACTTGACTAAACAAACCGAAAAGCGATTAGTAAATTAAACAGTGCTGTGTACCGTCTATTGTGAGCTGCTGTAAAAACTGGAAACAAATAAGCGGAAGTCAAAAGTCGGAACAAGAGTTGACTTTACACTTATTATGCATCCTTTCCGGAGCCCTTGCAGCCCTAGAAATGGGGTGGAATGCACTCAGGCGAAAACGGAAGTGACATACGCTCGCCATGTTGCCGTAATTGTTGGCACGGGCTGCGTTTCCGGTTTTCCGTTTTTAAAAATAGTTTTAACGTTTTATAGCCGACGCGACTATATATAAACAATAGTCTCGCAAATGAAGGGAAGATTACGTAAATCGGAGAGTTATGTGTCGGTCATTATATTTTTTTCTCAGAAAATGTTGAATCTATTCAGCATTCGACATTTAAAATACTAAATAAGTATTTTAACTAAATGTCAATGAATTTTATTGTACTGTTTGTGATAAAAGAATGTAAAAAAATATCAGGCTACAGCAAAAATAGGAAGCTCGTTCTTCGCAATATACTTACAAAGATTTATAGGGACTTAATATTTTTCGCGTCATAATAAATTACAAGCATTCAGAGCAATCAGTGATGCAAAGCTCGGAGCACATCAATCCTTACTCTGTCAATCGTATATGGTCAGCCATTGGTACATAGTACATGCTGGCCTTATTGTTCCATAAGAGAAACCATTATATTAAAAAGTGTGTCTGAGTACTTGTTGACGTGGACAGCGAGAGCGGGTGCGATAAGCGTTTTATGATTGAGGACCATTAGGTGCATTGGTTATACCCTCTGCATTGAGGGTTGTGGTTTTGATTCCCATCTGAAAATTATGAGCATTCGGATTTCGTGGGTATGGGTGTTACCTATGTATGTTTGTACTTAAGTATGTCTTTTCAATTTATCTGCTACCTAGTAACAAAAGCTCTGCTTAGCTTGGGAATGAATGACGCTGAGTAATAAACTTCTTGAAATATTTATTATTACAAAACCGCCCGCAGGTTTTAGTTAACAAGCTATAACAAAAAATAAGATATGCAGACAGAATACAAGTGCATCGCATGAACGTGTTATCAATGAGATTCACGAATGGACTAAGCCAAGGACGAATTATGTAATGTGCATCATTGAGCTTAGTGCGATTGAAGTGGCAATTGGATTTTTTTTAATTACCTACAGCTCATTTAGGAATATTCTATCGTCGTGCCTTTAACAAAAAATATTCTCATCTATGCTCCTAAATTCATAATACTATGAAGGAAATCTGTGGAACCAAATTTCGAAATTTATTTATCAAAACATTTTTTGTGAGTATAATATCATCTAGCCTTAAGTCTTAAAGATAAAGGTAAGGAATAAAGTAGGATAGGACATAGACCCGAGTAAAATCGCGACACACAACTAGTAATTATAATCTGATTGCAAAATATATTTGCATTAGAAAAAACCATGTACCATACGCCTAATGAAAAGGATTTATTGAAATGTCACCTCGCCTTTCGTGGGCGGTTCCCAAGCCGATCTGATTCGTATAAAAAGATTAAAGGGATGGAGGTGCTAATGCATGTGTGTAGTGTACACACATCCGGTCCGTCGGTGACCGTTAATTGGTGCGCGTAAAAGGGATATCGTGTTGTGCCCCGCGCCCCGCGCTCGACATCCTCTCGGGACGAGACGTGTCAGCTTCGGGGGACACTCGAGATTAATTATTCTCGAATTATATTGGTGGGTAAAATACCCACATGACTGTTGCGATGTCCTAATGTAATTTTAATGTTTTAGTGGACTTATTTTGTAAGCTGATTCCACCTAAGGTTCATAAGGTCACAAATGGCGTTTTATTGGTGAAATAATCTTTAGAATCAGTTCAAAAGATTTCCCTACAAATGCATAAACGTAACAAATGCAACCTATTTATTTATGTGCGAACTTTTACAGTCATATAATTACTGCATTAACTATTACTCCGTTAATCATCGCGCATCTGATTCTTTGTCATGTGGAACTTCCCACGATTGTCTAGATTTTCCGCTAAATGATTATTATACATTTCCCCTATCGTTGCGTTGATTTGAAGGCAGCATCACGTTCCCATGACGAAGACATGGAGTGTGACCGGGAGATACACCCATTATACTGCCGTGTAAGCTCTTACAAATTCTAGTAATTAGTTAGTTACGTTTTTACCATAGTTTTAATGTTTTAATGCTTAATCAAAGTAAAAGTCCAAGTCAAACATATCTTTATTTAACTACGCTACATAAAGTAAAACTTTTGGATTGTCATGATATTACAAAGCAAACAATTTACTACGGAAGGCAGTTTCTACAGAGAAGAATAGTTACAACACTTGTAATTTAATACTGTCCATCTAGAAAAACATGTCTGTAAAGTCTAGCCGTAGAATTGCTTGGAACTAATAGATTTTATAACGTTGCTGTTTTAAATTGTAGTTGGCAGCAATTAGTGATTAATGTCTCATATTACCGGTAAGGTTGGTTGGCCTTAACGCGGAGCTCCATTGGAACGGCGTTCGATAGATATGGCTCAGGCGTTTTGCCAATCTTTTCTCTATTGTAAGGGCTTTATAGCAATATTGTAACGATAAAGGTCTTTTAATGAAGAAAACCTGTTTATTTATTGAACTTGTGCATGTGCACTTTTAATCAATATTGGTGTAAAAGATAAGACTTAACGGTTTTGGAAACATCTTTACGGGGTAGTTTCTAAGCTAGTGGTCTAATCTAGTTAAGAATTTAACCTTTTTATTTAAATAGGTTAGTTTTTCCTCCGTATAGAAGTATACATTCTATTCACACTCAAAACGGTGTAAGAGCGAGTACGAATAAATAAATGTTAAAATACCGTCGGTGAGTAGGTATTTCAATGCGGTTTGCGCCTAAGTGTCGAGATCTCACGTCGAGTAAATATTTACTGGCGTCCACACTGACATGGAGCGTTTTTGTGATACGACACAGTATCATTTGCGTCTCACACTTATACGTAATTAATTATATGGTAACCGGATCTACTTTAAAGTCTGCACAAGGCTTATTTACGTAATTCAGACGCAAAAAGATACTTTATTTTACTTTCATTTGTTAAAAATTTCCAACGCATTGTAATTCAATTGAGAAATTTTAAGTTAAAATTTAAAATTCAATAGGATTATACAATTTGTTTCAGCGTACAATTTCTGATATTGTGTTAAAATGATATCACTTTTTATGAAATCAAATCTAAAGCATAGATCAATTTTGAAATAAGAACACTTCTTAAATAAATAAAAGACAACAATTTACGTTAAAATAACATCAACTCGGAAACGTGTTATAGAATAATTACTTTATTGTCTTTCACTTATGGTCGTGAAAACACTCGAAATGCGTTAACGATATCTTTACTAAAACGACCAAACTTTTAATTTAACTTTTTCACCCATGTGAAAGCATTTCATTCATTCAAAAAGTTCTTAATTAGGGATAACAATGGACGATAAAAGATTCATTAGGAATCGCGTCGACTAAATATCAAGTTGTTTAGGGATTCCTCGGGAGATTTATTTTCGTTGTTTTTCGATCCAGCGGAAGTCATTATGCGTTTTCCGCCGCGCGTTGTACTGCCCCGTATAAATTTATTCATTAAAACAGCGACCACAGTTTTACTCTGTCGGGTTCTTTTTCTTGGGCGCGCCTGTCACTGAGCCCGCGTGAAATGCTTTTTGCCACAGATAAAATACACGATACAGACTGACATTTGTTTTAAGTGTGGATTACTTGGTCTATATAAATAATACTTATTCACACACACTCTTATCTTAATGTGCGTTCTGTAATATTTTTAAGAAAGCTCATAAAAATCGGCGTAGATTAAATTTCGCGCAACAATTTAAAAGTCCAATATGTATAGTGATAAGGCATAAAGCAAAGGAAAAGTGCGAGCAGATAAGCGTTTTGTAAATAAACAGCGTTTGCAACCGTGGGCCGGAGTGTTGCGCGATTCAGGAAACTGTAAGCGGGTCGCCCGTTGTGGGGGCTCAACTAATATTTACATGACAAATGTTTGTCGCATCGAACACGCTCCTCTCATGCCACCAAGCGGTGCATAAACGAACCGCCTAGATAACAGCGTACATTGTTTGAACGAAACAAATCATATTTACACAATTTATGTCCTGGCTCGCCCTTACGGATATCTGTGACAGAGCTCCTCTCACGTTCTGTTTGTCCCATGGATATTGTAATGTACAAATAGAACGTAGGTAGGTTTGTGTGTAGATAGTGTCAACTTCACGTAGGTGTTTAATACTTGGTGCTAACGAGTGGAAATCTTTCGGTATTTACTATTTGCTCTGCTTTATGTATTTCCGTTCATATTTAATGTAGGTAGGTGCGTTGATTTGATAAATATTAGATAATATGTCAGGTTTTGTGTAGGTATAGCAGTTAAATCAGTTTAATAGTTGGACGGTGTTTGCTACCCTATATTTAATGAGTAGGTACACATATTAGTTTTTCCAGAATGATCTTGGGATAAAATGAAAATTTTAAAACTAATTCTTATCTGGTAAATTACTTGAGAAGTTGAGATAACATTTAAAGCTAAATGCTATGTATAGTTTCCAAATGGCTCTTGAGTCTTGAACGAGGCATGCGCGTAGTATCTCTAGCCATTGAGTGACCTTAGTGTGCCCCGCTGTGACCCCAAAACAAAACCTACACTGTTTATCCTTGATAATTTTAGCATTCGCGAGCTTCTATACTTGTATTTATGTTAAAACAGATTGAATTTATGAATGGATAAATAATTCCAAAGATAACACAACACGCGCCCTCGTATACATCAAACATTCTAAAAAAAATAATTTTAAATATTTTTAACCGCCGTTTGTTTTGAAACATATTGCGCTGAAATATATCTTGCATCTAACATCATTTGCCAAACCGGTGAACATCCGCGGAACGTTTACGCCAAGGCCAAATCTGTTTACAGACGTTAATCAAATAACGGAGCTTATAATTCCTAGATTTTGGTCTGCGAATACGTAGAATTATTTTTGAATCTTGCGCACATTTACTCTCCAAAGATGCCTTAATTAGATTTAATATGCACATTATATTATCCGACTTATTGAAATGGCTAGTAGTTGAACGTTTTAGATATAAATTTCCAAAGGACTATTTCATAATAGATGTGGTCAGCTCAATAAAGCGGCTCGCGTGTAAATCACAAACGGAAATGAGCCCAGTAATGAGGATCGGATGTCGCTCACCTATTGTGCCTTGCGAATAGATATCGACTTCCTCGCCCGAGTTATTGGTAACACAGCCTTAATGAGGCATTGTTCGAGTGTCAGGAAGTCTACGACTCTTCAAATCTTATCGGCTTCAGGCCTTTGGCTGGAAGACTGTCTCCCTATTCTAAGCTGGGTCTACAGGGTCGAAGAAAAAGTTATCGTGATATTAATCTCAAACTGTTTTTCAACATTTTCTTGATTATCTAGGCTCAGTGCCAATCTTTTACTACGTGCTATGTAGTGGCAAGTCCGCATAGTTCGGGTCGATGCCCGTTCACGGATCTGATGGTAATTTAACTGACACAAAACGATAATGTCTGTGGCATTTCACCAGTGCAGTAAGCGGTATTCGTGCTTGACTGGTAAAATCGCTTTGAGCACCGTAATCAATCATAGATCACGAATTGACCCCGTTTTTATGCATAATACCAAGTGCAACAAAATTGTTCATTGACAAAAAACGTTTTTGTAAGTATACGCGTAAACGCGGACTATGAAGATGGACTTCGCGCCGACATTGTTTAAATTCAGCGATTTCTTAACATTCACTAACTGCTTATTATACGCTTACAGTATTTTTTCTCGATTCATATCGCATTACGAATCAACGTAGAATTTCGTGAGCGTAATTAGAATATTCTTCCAACATATAATTTAAAACGTTAATAATTTTATGAAATGTAATTAAATATAATTAAAATAAGTTTCAAATGGTAACCGCCTGGCCCGGATGTATATTAACAATAAAAAAAGTCAGACTGACCAAGCTGTTCGGAGTAATGGAGCGTCTCAATGAACGGAAGATGTTTATGGACGTTCGGCAAACTCGCTCATGGAGAATGTATTGGAACGGGTTTCGAGATGGAAATGTCAATAACGTAAAAGCTTTTGCACTTTGTGCCTTTATTTGACACTATATATACTTATATATACTTATTATGCACCCGTTTAGATTAAGATATAGATTATTTCTCTGTAACATTTTTAACCAACCCCTTAAAGAATATCTACCCTAAACAATATTAATCATATAAAGGTTTGAAAACAAACTACATAACCCTTACCTATAAATACATACTAAGATATTGAGAATTTATAATAGATACATACCTAACTTGTAGGTGCAGTTATTAGCTGTTATAGTCTTAACATTTGCAAAGCTATGTACAAACGAGTTTAGCGTATCCGATAATCTTATTTATTAACCCCTATGGTATATGAATTATTTAACATATACGATGTCCTAATCTCCAAAAACGACGCGTACCCACGTCGTGAATTGGGTTAGCGTGTCGATCTTCCACTCAAGGTCGAATCGCCAATTTGCATGATAATAAACCGACCAGCTCCAAGGATGTACAATTGTATCCTTTTGAGTAGGCGGAGAGGATGGCCTGTTGTTTCCACACACTAAGCTCATAATAATCCTTTACAAATATCACCCTTTTTGATGTTGCGTAATTCGATGTTAGCGAGCATCTGTCAGATCATTTGCCTTTTTGTATTGCTAAACTTTTAAATGTATATATGTACTGGCGATAATTTTCATTAATAGTACGTCTATATGTACTGGGTTCGACGTTTACATCGCACCATATTATTATAAAATCGTTTTTATAGGTACCTACAATATATCCATTTTCTGTTCATATGTTATACCATTGTCAGTTTACAAAAAAGCGGAGCTGTACAACTACATAAATATTTGAATACGACAAGAGAAATTCTGTATTCAAATAGTTGTAATGAATTGCATTACAATACCAGTTTGATATAACGTCCTTGATAAAGTTGGACTCGTTTCACTTCCTGTTACGCGGTGTTTCTGTACGCGGAGCACGTCATTCATTCAAACTCAATCAAAGGCACATGAATGAGATGTTTACCGCGTATGGAATACTACGTGTATATATTTATATAATGCAAGAGCTCAAATGTTTCCTGTTGTGGTGTAACTAACTAGCTATACAATCGCGCTACGCAATATCTGCTTCATTAAGATTGTTTCGTGTTATTCTCGAGGAAAATCTCGGATTTTTAATTGGCACACTTGTGCAGTTATTAATGAACTGTACGTCTAATTTCCTTCGGCGTTTTTTCTCGTGTGTAATTGGATTTAAGCTGTGGGAGTTTGTATCGAAATGTGCATTTCGTATCGGCTAGTCGCGGCATGGGGTAGGCTGGTCCGGCCAAGGCCGGCTGGTTCGTTAGGCCCATTCTTGGCTCGCATCCTCCTCCCTCCGCGCGCCGGCAGGATACTCCCTGGCTTTGCTCCGTTCGGTTTCTTTTTATGAAGAGACACGCGGCAAAAAGACCGGGCAATCGTAATTCAGCGGATGCACTAACGAGTTATTTTTTAAGGCTCACCATGCGGTGAACGTTTGTTTTTATTTCTCTATGGCGTCACCGTAGACTGTTATGTAACGTATCGGTGCAAACGTTTTTCAAATGATAAATCACAGTAGTGTAAGTATTTGCACTAATTATGACCCGGGCAATAGTAATGTCGTATTGCATTTGGGCGATGTACCAGCAATTCGTCATGATTTGCGTACGTAAATCAATTCGTCATGATTTGCGTACGTAAATCGTTGGAGCTGGGCGGGGTAACGGTATTTCGGTCGGTACGGCAGGAAAACGGACGCTATAAACACACTTTCGGCCTGACCAAAACCATAGCTTTCGCTTGAGATGACTTCATCAATTGGTTATTCGTTCTATGACATATTCGAGTCGACTCTAGTTACCGATACCGCTTGGCAAACCCTGAAACTCGCACTTAAGACTTAATATATATTTTTTTATTATAATTAACAGCAAATAATATAAATATTTCATTAAATAAGCTATTTATAAACTTACTAACAATACAAGATAATTATTTTTTTCTAAATAGCTTGTATTGATTATGCTAATCAAAATACCTTCTATCAGATTGCTTTTTTCTGCAAATGACTTGGAATATTTTAAACAAAAACATCTTCCTGCTTAGAACCGGTTTTAGTTATTAATCTTATTAAATATTTATTATTTAAAAAACTAGCCGCGCACCTCGGGTGTACCCGTTGCTTATATTACTGTGCCAATTCCAGGATTAATAATATGTATTATAAAGCTTTAATTAGTGCTAATTTAGTTTCTAATGTACCTGTATGCCAAATTTCATTCAGAAGATTTGCGTAAGCAACAGACATACATACATCCTCACAGATTTTTTTTATTTTATAACATTATTATATAGTTCGATAATTTATAGTGTTGAACTTACTCAGACGTAATATCTAGACAGTATAATTTACTATCGGAAAATTATTATTAAGACCAGTAGAAATTATTGTTTACGTAATCAGAAATGTACACTTCCCGTTCTAAGTCATAAGATATTACGTGAATAGAATACTGTTATGCTCAATTGTTCAATATGTCATAAGATAATTGGCATACTTCTCTTATTTCAATCGCACATATAAGCAATATCATGTTAACTAATATAGAGCCTTGAGGCACTCCCTTGTAAACATATGAATTTACGTATTGAATGTACAATATTGAATGAGTCGTTGGAACAAGTTACATAGTAGCGTAGGACTTAATGGTTGTATTGGAGGCTTACACAAGCGCAACATTCCCAGAACGTGTCGGACACACGACAACGTCACACCCACTGCTGTTTATCAATCACGAAGGATCGATCTGAATGAGATCAATAAACACAATTTGTGGGCGACCGGTCGTCGAACTGCGCGGGCGCATGGTGGTGCGCACTAATTTGATTTAACAGCCCACCGCATAAGAGGCGAGTGACAATCCGCTCTCCTGTCAACGCGTTTCCCAACCGGTATATAATTATTAAATACGGGATTAAATTCTCGGAAGGCTTATATCGGTATCTATATTCTACGATGACATGCCCGAAGATTTAGTACCCTCGAATTTCATTAACTTCGACGCAGTTTATAGAAAATCCTATAAGGTAGTATGTAATGATATACGTATATGAATTAACTTTTATTTATACCACGCTTCGTGGGAGGTACTGTCGGCCGTCAAGTGTAAGTCTGACGTCTATACTTAATTTTCTTTTATTATCCATTTAATATTCCGGTCTTTTTAGCTAGATGCGCCTGATGTGTCTATGTTTAGAAAGGGCAAAGAGTAATAATAAATTGATATGTACGATTAGTATTGTCCCATATACAAATGCCGGTGTAGTTGGAATCCGTAAGGATGGGCTGTGTCACCTTAATTGCCGGATGGCGAGCTGACGAAGGAGCTATCGGCCATCAATCGTCTCGCAATATATCGTGGATGCCTGTCTGTTTGTCTTGCGGCTGAGCCGTTTTAATTTTACGACCATCGACGTCCGCTCTGAGCGACCTCGTCCAAGGTCAACGTTTTTGTCGTACAATAAACTATAAATCATCGTATCAATATTCTATTTTGAGTCCAAACTAATTGTAGGGAAGCACTAAGAATCTACTTAATAATTTACTGCAGTACATTTATGTCTTCGGTTTGAAACGAAATAAGAGTGGGCGACGCCTACGCATGCTGTCCACTTCAACGCATCATGTGACAAACTCCAATCTATTTTCCTATTTTTGTCCTATTAAATTTATGCGTATTTTGTTTCAGGTAAGGCGATGACCATACGCCAAATAAGACTGAGGATAGATGCAAAATGAATATGAGATGGTTTGTGATTTACCTATTCAATAGATATTAACACGTACGCCGCGATGTTTGCTCTATGATGTAATATATTTATCAGGTACTCATGATTGTACGCGAGTGTATTATTAAAGATTTAACGTGAATTTAAACGCTTTATCTGTTATGTTTCCCACGGGTTTATATCCGTGAACTATATTTATTTTAATAAGTTAAACATTATATGAATAACATATGAGATTTTTAACATATTAAAAGTTCAATGCAATGATGTACAACAATATGGGTTCAATTTCGGTAATTCACTCTTTGAAACTTAACGAATGTGGAAATCTTCTAAGTTATAAATCATTGAACGTCGTACAGCTCCCGCCCATTGAGTTCGTTGTGTCAGTTAGAATTTACAGTTGGTATTGGGTTGCTATTTTGTAACACTACTACATATTTCCGCATCCGCTATTGTGTCCACTACAATTTAATCATCTCATAAGTGAGGTATTAGGGCAGTTTTACGATCACGTTGCGAATATGGTCTCTGTGCAAGACAATTTAAGGTCGAAAATTTATCGAATTAGGCTAGGGTCTTTGATGTAGAACGGGAATATCGACAAAGACGGATGTCCGGTGCCGGTCAGGATTTGTTTCACACGAAGCGCTCCTCGGGTTCGCGTCAGATCAAGACGATATTCGTTGAAATATTTCCAAGTTTCCGTCTAGGATTATTCCTTTATTTATCGGTTATGAAGCTTAAGGTATGGGTCAGGACGAATTTGATAATGGGTTTGTTGAAGTTATAGATTATGTAGGTTCGGGGTTCTGATGTAGCCATTTGTTAAATGGGATGTGTTGACATAAAGAATACGCACTTTTTTAGGTTTAAAAGTTATACAAGGAATGAACGTGGCTAAAATCCTTCCGGTCCTTTTGATATGCCCAAAACGTGCCTTTCAAAGGCCTACCGTGTTTGTCGGCTGCTGTGTAAACAAATTTGTTTGCGCGTATGTGATTTTTACGTTATTCTATAGTTTTTGTTGCAACGTCCGTTCTTGTGTCGGCTGCAGCCGGAACTGTGTAATCAATTTTATTGGAAATGAGTTCTTATGTTACACGCAGTAGTGTTTGTAGTACAATTGCTGACGGAAACAAAGTTGTAAATGTTTGTTTGCATATCAAATCATTTTAATAATATGTTTGTAAGCTTTTAAGATTGCTTACTTCTTATATAAATACTAGCAAAAAATAATAGTAATTGTGATGTTTATAATATTATGGGTAACAATACTAGACAAAGTATGAGTTTTGATTTATAATAGATATATATATATTTATATAGTGCATAACCACACACCAGCCAGAATTGCAGTCTGATATTGCTACCTTATCGAAAATATCTAAAAAGAATTTTCCTGCTGTCCCGTAAATATTCATACGTTTCAAGAACGGTGAACCGTTAGCGGTTATTCGGCTAGGCGCTTTGCATACAATGACCATGCTTGCGCAACGGCGGATGTGACACGACGTGCCAACTGCCAAATTGTGCCTAGATGTCTGAGAGGATGCGTGTTCCAAATGCACGCTTAGACGATGTTCCTATCGTGCGGATATTTATGAGAAAATCGGAGCTATTTAGTTCCTTCTTACAGCTACTTTTGTTCTTGGGTTCTTGCGTTTATTACCAGGACTTCAGCGGACGTAGCAGATGGTATATGTCCCATGGTAGTACAGAACAACTCCAAGGGTTGAACCCAATTGCTACAGTTGCTTTTGCATCTCCTGAAGGTTCTAAGACTGACTATCGAGGTCAAGCAACCCTAACAGAATAATTTAGTATACAGCCTTGGTTGAAACTAAATCAGTTGCCAGCCTTGGCACGCTGACAATTGTCCAAGCACGTTTGTAAGTGCAGATGTATAAGTAATAGTAAATCACAAGCTCATTTGTATGGCGATCTGAACGTCCTTGTTGAGGTATGCCTATTTCACAGACGGCATTTCTATTTCTATTAGTAATTTTGTTTCTTTACTGTTTACGTTTTTTCTATTTAATAATGCATCCAAAAAAACAAATTACATACTCTAATTTCATAAGTGGAATAATATATTCTTTCTTTTGTAACAATTTTAGTTATTACAATGAACGAAAATGAAACTACTAATATAATCGGACTATTGGGTTCAGTTGACGAAATTGGATGTAAAACTTGTTCGGTTCAAGACACGAAAGTGTAGGGTTTCGGTAATCTGACGCACCGTTCAGGCCGATCACGAAGGGCTCAAATTGACAGATTTACAATATTGTGTGCAGGAGTTATAGTCTGTTTACAAGATATATGTTTGGTGGGACATTTATCGAGCCAAAAACGATGAGAACGAAGTAGTTCTATAAAAAAACCACTTTGACTTCAACGAGATTTGTACTTTCTCTAGTATGACAACATCAGATTTATTTTTGATTTATCGTGGGAGCACTCCTTTTGAAAAAAAAAGTAATCACACAAAAAAAGTTATCCACGAACACACGTAAAATATTAATAGTCAAATTGAGAAACCTTTTCTGAAGATGGTTTAATAATAAGTCGGGTCTTACAACTTCTTTAAGAAATAAGTAATTACATATGTAAATATGCTTCTAGCTAACTTAATTTCATGTTATGGTGTTGTAAAAATATCTGATAACATTAATGGGTTACTTTAAGGTATATTTATAAACACGTGCTTAATTAAAACAAATTTTTTGTTTAAATATATTCTATAAAGTAGTTTAAAAAGTAAAATTTCAACATCACGATAGTAGTGTTGATAAATTAAATAATTATAATTTACATATATTAGCATTCTTGGCGGTAACAGGAAATGTAAAACTATTTAAATTAATGTAATTGTTATTACTTCGCTACTAGAACATCGCACACATTAGCGTTCATAATTAATCAATTTTTTAATCTATGGTTTCCTCCTTTGATGATTAATTTTATTGCTTTTTATTTTTTATGGCTATATTTGTGAGTATGAATCAAGGATACTATATAATAGATATGTTATACCCATACAAATCAACCGAAAAAGTGTTCCGTACAGCCGCGGCAGCTTACATACATCAAGTCAAAACGATAGAAAAGAGATAAATGATAAAACCATCAAGAAAAAAGAGATAGTTAGTTTTGACAGTTGCGCGTGAATGTACCGGCAACCAACCTCCTAACGTCCTAATTAGGATGTTTTTGTGTCTTACAGATTTTGCGCTTGTAAGATATCTATTAATATAATATCATTAGTATGAATATTAACCTCAAATCTTTCCAGTATATTCTTGTAATTTAGATGAAATGCTATTGAATTTCAAAAGGTATTTTTTTGTCCTATTTAGTTAAAATATATTGTGTGACCAAGTGCTTATGATATAAACATATACGAAATTGAAAATGAAGTATGAGTTATGACCAAAGTACTGGAGTACGCATTTTGTATAAACAACGTAAACCAACCTACTAAGACAAAATTGAAACGCCTTAGTAAATAAAAATACTAATGACCTAACGATCTCACATTAAAATGCATCGATTTAAATATCAAATAGGCTAGAGTATGCGACATGTTTTTCACACGATTGCACTTGCTCGACGGAAATTAATCGCGCAAAGATAAATCAGTTTCCTTGCAACAACGAGCTACTTATCGTGTGAGAACTAAGCGCTCTACTTAGTAGACCACAATACAATATGATAATATGAGGCGAAACTCAAACCGTGTTTCGAAGTCTTTCTAATTGTAGAAGCAATGCTTGCATTGGTCTACACTCTACAGAATCTATGATAATGTGATAGAGGTTTGAGTTTCGAAGTCTTTCTAATTGTAGTAGAAATGCATTGTTCTTCTGAATCGCATTTTGATGCGATCATTTTTGTATTGTGCTTTTGTGAATTTTAAATTTCTTTGTTCGAGTTTTAAATTTAAGTCAATAATAATAAGTATTTGAAAGTAAATTAGATTAGTCTCAGAAATTAAGAAAAAAACAGAATATCTCGATTTTGATTAAAATAAGCGCCTTTTAAAAGTTATTTTCTGTGTTTTTTGTTCGTAACAATTCGTCCTTCGTAGCTGAATCTGGTCACAGACCTCTCGTTCTTAAACAAGACAGAGGTTAATTCATCACACGGAGATCATTTATGACGCAGTAAACGATGAGACAATCGATATCCTAAATTTATGATCTGTTGCTAAGATAAGTATTTTATATTTAGAACAATAATAAACACATAACGAAGTTCGTAATAATTGCAATAATAAACAATGCTTGAAAAAAAAACATTAAAATGCAAAGGTAAAATATGTTTTTTACGATATGTAGTGATGTGTAAAGCGATCATTATTATAGATAACTTTGATTATAAATAAATGTGCTAAACAATAAACAAAAAATCTCGTATCACGTATAACGAACGAGTTTAATAAATGGCAAATTGCAATTTGTGAAGGACAATTATGAAAATAAAAATTTACTTTTTATATCTTCGTGTTCATATCATAACAATTTAAATACAATAACGTTGGCTCCGTTTAAAAATGCAGCACATACTTATTTCTACTCGACGGCTATTTTAATTTCAAAATCATGTCTTTCTTCATCATTAGCGCGAATTATAAAAATGAAGGAATTATAAAAGAGAATTGCTTGAATGCATTTGTAATCGCGATTTTTTGCGACACCATTGTTTGCTGTGTCAGAGCAAATTCTCACGAAAATAAGTTTGAAGAAATCAGAGATTGTCTCGAACCTTCTATACATGAGAACTGAGAAGGAACAATGAGCTTATAATAACATTAAACATTTTAACTAAGCGGAAATCCTTAGAGATGACCCTTGGCATTTTGATGTGGTTTCTGATCAGTAGTAGGTATAATTTACAGATAAATGTATATGATAACGAAAAAGTAACACTGCTTAATAAGTTATTTAGTTCTATATTTCATACATATATTTTTTCTGACCTCGCCTCTGCGTCGTTTTCTTTCCTGTAAGGTTACTCCAGGAGATAATCTACCAACGACAAACTTCACTTTATTGTACCTACGTTAAAAAAAGTCATATTCTCGTATATATTATATCTTCCTTGGTAACTACTAACTAGTCAAAGTCGAATATTTCGTCAAAAACAGGAAGTGCGTGCAAGAATCCGATACAACGGACACTTGGTTTTCTGAAATATCATTAAATAATAATTGCTTTTTGATGTCAACTATTTTAAACTGCAAAAACTTTTGTTTTAAGTAAACCCTTTAACTGTATTATTAATGTTTCATAGATCATTTGCCTAAAAAATATAGAATGAATTCCTAATATTCCAAGAAAAGGATGGTTTCAGGCAATTGTATTAGGTATTCCTCATAGATGTCCATTACTAAGTAAACAGTCTAGGTTCAGACAAGTCGGGTAAAGTCGGGCGAACGATTTCGGTGTTTTGTATTCATTCCGTTAATGTTGAGGTCGTTCGTCCCGGCTCTTGTCTGATCATAGTTTTGCATACCGTTCGAGGAATCCCGATTCCGAATGCGTAGAGTTAGCACATCAGAGGCGAACGCCCATTGAATTTCTATGAAATGATCCATTTTTTCTTACTGATTTTGTACTGTCTCTACCAGGTATGGGCTTAAATAGTAGACTGGAAAGATGAATAAGAACATTAATTAGGTATTAATTATAGAGCTTGGTATTAAACAAGTTGTTTTATCTGATTATCGGGAAGGAAATCTACAAGACTATTAAGTGATACTAATAGGACTACTTGCTTGCATTTTTATTAAATATACTTCCATCTGATGTATTGACAAATTTGAGTTTTAATATAAAAGATTGCCATAATGAGCCAGATTTTCGTACACTTAATAGCAAATAGGGAACATTTAGCCGGAGCGCCTAACAACAATCAATCATCGAATTTATCGATGGGCTTGGCGCATGATTCGCAGCACTAAACCATATCGGTGAGACTTCAATACAGTATCGACTGCGTCAGAGCCAACAGAAATAACCGGCGCACAATATTCGTGAGAAACAATTTGGATGATGGACGACGTGCTAGCGGAATTTTCCATCAAGTACGTACCTTGATGTAGCTTCATCAATTTGTATTACTTGTGAAAAATAATGTTCACCTAAACCAAGCATCTGATGGAAAAAAATTGATGCTGTGACAGCAATAGAAAAAGTCTATGAAGCTAACGCTAAGCCATCTTTCATTATCGTATACAATAGTACATTATGTTATATGTTATAAATTTGAATAGGATATAGCTTTCAAGTCATGTTCTGCACATAAATCCTTGACCTTTTTCTATTATAAGAAACAATATCCACTAGAGTGTTCTAACATACTATTTATACGTTTGAAAACTATGTACTTGCGGTATTAGCATAATTGCACGCTCAGTTTTCAACGAGCAATACTCTTTGTTGCATTTGTTAAATAACTGCTGTATTTATTAAAATTACGACTACATACGATTGCACAATTAAGTACCTATACGTACCAAAGTACTCGCGTTGTTTCTGTTTACGTGACAGTACTAGATTAAAAGTATAGTAAAAGTATAGTATGTGTCCATTAAGGGACTAATCTGCCCGCATGTTAAATTCAGCGAAACCTTTTTGTAGTTTTTGCTTGAAAGAATATCAAAAATTCATTTATCCATACATCCTTACAAACTTTCGTAATTATTATATAACGTAAAATTTTCTTTTAACATATTAGTAAAGCATTTCGTTTAAAAAGAAGTTAAAGCTTATATGAACTAAAATATCGATTCATGTCATGAATATTTCATCGATTGGCAAACTTCGTCATAAAAATTTCAAATTGCAATTAAAGTGGTAATTCGAGATAAGCGTCACTCAAATTGTGCATAACAAACCTACGTACACCCCCAACTTTTCTATATGGCGAATTGGTTCATTGAAAAATCAATTCGGTTAGATTTAAGCAGTGTGTGTATAGCTCAAGCTTTTCCAAGATGGTGCTTCTATTGCATCATCAGTAGGATTTGCACAATTTTATAGGCACATAGTTATATCTAGATAGTAAATAATGAAAATGTTGGTGTAAAAGATTTGTTTTTGATCCGAATGACATAGTCGTAGGTTCAATTTATATGTTGTAGTCTTAAAACTCCGCCTCAAAAATAATATCTAAATGACATAAAATACGTAGGATCAAAAAATATATTGTAATCTTAAAAACTCGTTTTAAAATTCCCATTTTCGTTCACAATTTTAGCTTATAAACATAGTGCAAACCTTTTGAGCGTTTTGAATTTTAATTATTGTCATATATAATTAACATATTTGAACAGTAAGTGGTACAAGCATATGTATGCGCAAATCCACGTTTTCCTTGACTTGTAATAGTTTTTCTCGGGCCTGACGTTAGGGCCTGAGCAAGCATTGCCCGCAACGGATGTAGGTGTCCGCAAATATGAATACTTGCTCAATTTCCATACCGTTTACCGTTGCCTAATCTGTTTAATGTAGTATTTGTTCACTTGACGGTGGGACGAATGTTTGAAATAACTTACGGGAAAGGCAACGTAGGTATATATGATATATTTGTTTCTTCTCATACTAATAACTTAATGCTTCTCCAACTTTCTATATCCAATTGTTTTTGCAAGAACAGCACAGCGTTATGAGCTGTCCAACATTTGATTTGTTAACATTACCTATATGAAGCTCCAGCATATGCTGAATGGTATCTTTTTGCAGAGAAACGTTGATATTTTTCTGGTTTTGTTATTTCATTGTTAAATTATAAATTTTCTTGTGTCTTTTTTAATGTATATTGTTTCTTAAGTCGCATTGTCGCTTACGATAAGGCACGATCGCGGCATAATGTCTGTTTATTCGTCATAAAAAATCTTTGTAATGATTTATTACTTTCTTAATTTCTTAACATTTAACTTAAATGCTCGGACAAGTAATGAAATGTTATGCTACAATTTATATGAAATCTAAATCATCATCTCTAAATAGAATCCCTACGTGAGTTATTAAAATAGAAACTCGTTACAATTGTGACGCGATCTCAATTCAAACACGACATTAATTAACTCTACTTAACGTAGTATCGCGTCCGAATTATCAATGGAATGCCGGCGTGGTCTTTGGACGAACATGAATGGTCCTGCCTCTATATTTACGCTATCAATGGACCACATCTCGCCGGATCGCCTTGTTTACTGTTTAGTTAGCGATTGGCGTTCGCGGTGGACGGTCGTGATTGAACTATATAACATGAATTAATTTTTCAATAGATAAATTAATTTTACTAATTTAATAATTTATCTGCATGTGTTGATGTTATAATTAAATTCGTATAATTATAAATACATTTTTCAATGAAACGCCTGTGTACGAACTTGAATCTCTCTTTCGCTCTTTGTCTCGCCATATCATAATCATTCTTATCCAATATCAATTGGAAGCTCATTGGGGCTATAGTTTTATTTGACATCTAAGACAATATTATAACTGGGAATGGGAATTCTATGAATTAGATAAGATTTATAAGGCTTAATATTTGCGTTTAGACTTATATTTATAAGCTTCAAATTCCTTTTTTTATATTACATCTTAACATTAAGAAAACTAGTTTAGTAATTAATAAAGTATTAGCGCTAAATAAACCGGAATAAACAGAACTACATATGTATATCGTACAAGCTACAACTGTGAAAGTTATCAGCCAGTTATAATAATTGACAGTTAAATGCCGCTATTAAAGTTATATATGAACGAGTCGTCGTTCGACCGCATTATGTAATGTCGCCTCGACATTTACCGTACTCACTTTACTTTATAAAAACGAGGCATTATACAATACTAGCTGACCCGTGCCCACGTTAGGCATAATGTTGATTATATCCTTTGCGGTTTTTATATAGCCTATGACACTCAGCAATAATGTGGCTTTCTATTGGTGAAAGAATTTTTAAAATCGGTTCAGTAGACCCCGAGATTACCCCTTGTAATTTAACAAACACACAAACTTCTCTTCTTTATAATATAAGTATAGACTAGTTGTGACCTGCAGTTTGACTTGCATGTGATAAGATAAGATATAATAATAAAAAATAGCATAAGAGTGAAACTTCAAGTGAATTGAATGTTTGTTTCTACTTATAGCTTAATAACTGGTATAAAGAAAAATATAGTTGTTTTCAATTGAAAGGTAAATTACTATATAATCACTTGTATTTCGTTTAACTAATAGACAAGGTAAACTCTTAATACATAAAATTTAAATAGAAATAACTTTATTAAAGACACCCACGTCGGCAATACCATAGCTTCCATTCAAACCTTAACTCGTTTATTAATTAATTATTATATAATCGTTAATACATAGTTAATCATAGCGTTCAGTCGAAATATTCCATGCTTTAACATTTAATATCCAAAAAAAACTGGTTTCAGTATTCACGTGAAAAAACACAGTATATTTCGATTATACTTATTCGTGCATGATGCATGCTTTATATGCTATTTAAAGGCGGTAATTATTTCTAGGCCCTAATAAGGGTAGTAACGGGTGATTCCATCGAAGCCTTACTGGGTAACCGGCCGCGTCCAATATGGGCGTGTATGCTGAGCTCTCGTTGTAGGGTCGTCGGTACATTTGTTATTCATAGATATGTTAATTTACGTCTAGATTATTCCGTTGATTATTATTAATAACTGCCATAAGAAATTAATTCGGTTTGTATAGTATGATCTGTGTTTGAGTATGATAGAAAAAGGTAATGTTTTCAGTTTATAGTGGCGAATATCTACCTAAAGGACCTATGCACAAGCTTTAATAAGGCGCTCATGTTTCAAAAGTGTTAAACAAAATGCTAGCTTATAAAGAGATTATCTCATAATCGTAATGACGTGGCATTCGGAATGTCATTCATGATACTTAGTAATTTTCTACAAACACGATTAACCAATTATGCTAATATTAATAGTGAGGTATCGTATCGGAAACGTACGTTGATCTCATGATGTTAACTATTAAAGTTATGAGTCATTTATTCACTATATCACCATCTAAGAAAAACAAAGATGCAATATCAAGCTATTGCAAATAGGTTATTTACCGTTAAATTGTAAATTCTAATATATCATATATCTTGTGATTATTAATTTGGGGGAGAATTGTATCGTTTATAATTTTATGGTTTGTAATTTATCTTCTGTTTGTCTTCAATTATTTATTGCAGTGTTTTAATGTTTTTTATCTTTTAATTATTTTGTATGTTTTGAATAACCCAATAGACCCATACATAATAAAAATAAAGAAATTTCCAACTTTACTTTTTATGTTGTCATGTTTAAACATTGCTCTTTTATCTATTAGCTTTTATTTTTATTAAAATGTGTATTATATGTAGATCTGTCTAAACAACTCTTATTCCACAAATTAATTTAACACTTTCTATTTTTGTGTTTTCTAACTTTATTTGTTACCTAAGTTATAAATAAAGAAGTCAATGTCAGTTACTATTTTTGGTAATGGGTATATTAATTCTCTGTGGGGGTCGCGTGAGAGTCTGCGAAATGTTTGCCTCTACCTTCTGCGGTAAGACGGGACACAATAGGGTTATCGTCAGTATAGGTCGCGTCATTTATGTTTAGCGCTGGACGAGAATAGCTGCGCATCGGTAGAATCGCGCTCGTAATTGACGCATTGGTGCGAGAAAGACAACACGATTGGGACAACCAATCACCGCGCCGTTACCTCGATACCTTATTTTTGACTTCTGCGCAGGTTTCGTTCAGCGCTAAAGATTC
>JADANM010001810.1:8504534-8518066 GCA_026213755.1 Eurema hecabe
AAAACAGATAATAAAAACTCAGATAACAATTAAATAAAATAACGACGGAGGAATATAACTACACGTACGAATATGAATGCTATTCAGCATATGTTGGAGCTTTCAACAAAGCTTTAGCTTCATCGATAATTATATTATAAGTTTCTCCTTAAAGTCTGACTATAAGTCCTTAAAGTTAAGATACTTTACTTTCGCTGGACACAATACTCTAATTTAAATAGTAATCAAGCTAATACTTAAGTTAAACATTTTTTTGGTTTATCTACCGTTTCTTTTTCAAATAAAAATAAACAGTACTAGTTGATGAAATTATAATTGATGCTAACGCTAATTCTACTATGTACTCTCTTTCCGTAGCGTGTTTCATATAAATCCCAGACAATACTTAGCGGTTATTTAGACGTGTAGGCGGTAATGAGGGTCATGTTGACCGCCGTTTAACTACGCTCTTCCTGCCGATGACACGTCTCACTGGTGCCGTAATTACAATTGTTTTTTTAACGTGTCACGGGATTAATGATGGAGGTCCTGTGTGTCACAGAAAGTACGTACTTAATGCTTTTTTGTGCGTTTTATTTAGCTTCGATTATCTGTGTTTGCTATAAATTAGGATTTATTCGTTGCGTGTCCGACTTATGGTGATGGTTAGGATTTTGATACAATTTTTTTTTCTATAAATAAAGTGTTTTAGACCAAAGTATGACATACATATAATATGACATGTCCTAAGTTGATATTTTTTCCATACATAGGAATGATGGGGAACTTTTAAATATTGTTTATAGTTTTGTTTTGCCCACTACACAGTATCATACTATGACCGTGCTATGAACGTGTCAGGCAAAAAAATATTCCCTCTATTGAATAGTATGAGAGCATGCCCACTAGCCCGTTCCGTTACCGACCAGCACCGTCGCGTGCCATGCACGGATCGGCAAGTTTTGCCGATACATACGACTTTGATACGTGCCTGATACGTTCGTAGCACGGTCATAGTATGATACGTTGTAGTGAGTAGAGACCTTTAACTTAAATATTACATTGTATGTACAACGTACGATGCTGAAATAAGACGTACGCGACGAAACCGCAATACAGCAACCACAAAGGTTTTGTATCATTTTAACTTCAAAATATCTTCAAACAATAATTTGACTCTAATAAAATTGATTATATTTAAAGATCTTTATTTGACGTGCCCTCGATCTGCGTACACGATTTAAAATAATGTTAAATAGCTTACAATCGCCCTAATTATGTAGCTATTATAAAAAAAAATAATTTTATCTGTAGTTAGAAAGTAAAGAAAAATCGCGTTTGAAACAAATTTTAGCGCTGTACGTTCGTATATTAATTGAAATTTCTCCGTATTCTTAATTTGGACATAACAACGTTGGAAGTGCGAAGGAGATCGCACTCTGATCTTCGTATCTCCGGGCGTATCCTGCGGACGGAAGCGCGGATGTTGCGTCACCGGCGGAAATAGACGCCCTCTGTGTCACCGCGTGACGTCACCATCGTCACAGACTGGAGGATTGCAGGCGGGCCTTTTGGACCATTTGTTGTCTGTCACGGAGAAATGTTTTAAACATCATCTGTATTAAATTAGAATAATAAAATAATCAACGTATTATTTAGGTATGTTATTATAACAAATGAAATGTGGTATCTATACTAACTATTTATAGTAACAAAACTATTTATAGTTAATATAAAAGGAAAAAATAAAAGCACATTTCGCAAACGCAATCATAATATGTATCTACATACAGTAACTAAACAATTTTTAAAATACTTACTCATTGTATTTCACAAAATTCAGGAAAACGGTAATCAGCATAATTATATCCTGTTGCATGCTAATTTTTTCTACGAATTCACAATTCTATGAAGAGCTACTGATTTTTTTCATTCAGTCCGTTTAGTCATTTACGAGATTACGCACAGTTATACACTCATACTTAAATATGTTTAACGACAAGGGAAATTACTGTCATATTTTTTTAGACTATTTATAAATTGACCGGTTTGTTGACACTTATTACGATTACAAGACTTAAGATTATAATGACTTCTTTTTTTATTAAAAAAAAACGACAATTCTATTTCTAACCAAATTGTTCAACCGATGTTACTCCATTTGGCTTGCGTGAATCAGGATTTCAGATTACGATTTGTCATCTGGTCGATAAACTTAGAGATCTAGTCGGCAACGATTCAATAAACAAAAAATGTATATTAAAACAACCGCGAATAAAAAACCAACGAGAAATGACAGTCTTCTTTCCTTCAATAATTTAATTCACTCCGCGTATGAATCAATTGATGTTTGACGTAAATATTTTCAATATTTATTATCGTGAGCTTACTTAATCATCTAAGGATGATGTTAACCATACAGCGATGTTTATCCAATCAAAATATGTTAATGCCATGCGCTCCCGTTCAAACGGCCGCGTATTCAATTTGCCAGCGCCGCAATTAATGGGCTTGTCTTCTCAATTAACTGACAATTCGGTGGCTTCGATTATTTCGCATAAAATGTGCGGGCGACTCCCGCATCCGGCGATTAAGTCTGCGCATAAATTATGTGCGCCTGCGCCGAACTGCGTCCTACGCCTCGGTTTGTTAGATAATGGAACCTTTTTTTTAAAGAAACCAGATCGAAGTTAAGGCTCGGGTGATGGTACGACATTTAAAACTATGACCATAATGTAAGTTTGGTCTTAGAAATATTAAGAATTCGAAAAAAGCAAACTAAGCTTTTAAAACTTTAGTGAAACTTCCGTTATTAATATAAAGTGTATTATTGGCGATATTTAAAATTTTAATTATTCTTAATTAATTATATTATTAAACTATACAAACATTTATTGATTTACAACTACTAAAGAAAGAGAAAAAAAATTATTCACTGGATTATTGATGACTCATCCTTTTTTTCAAAGTTGGTAAAAAATTAAAAGGGTTCGCCGTGTGTTTCTTCATTAACGTTCGCTTATTGTTTATTTTTGCGGGTCTGCACCTGTGCGTAACTTTTTGCTTTTTGTGTTCTGATATCCATCGCATAAAAAGCTCTGACGAGTTTTTGCGTTTTGGGTCTTATGAAAAAAAGATAATGAATTTATTATTATCGTCTACTTATAACTTTACTGATTCATTCATAAGCATATTGGAAATATCTTGAGATATAAATAAATGCATCTTTACTTGTCCCTGATAGATAAAGTATGACAGAGACGGTTAGATAATTGTGTCAATTATTGATTTACAGATCCTGCAAGCATCGCCGGTATCGCCAGGCTCGTGCCGGCGACCGGATGCGACACTGGCCACATAATGTGGCTGCTTGATGAGCCCAATCAACCTTATGAAGGTAATTATTTATGCTCAACGATGCTGATAACTTTTCTCCTCATGCAAATGCTAACCGACAATATCTAATTTCAGACTGCGAACAGCTTCTCTGCTTTCGCTACTACAATGGTGAAGATGACGAATGCGCGGCGGAGTCATCAACCCTCCCCCCTCGGTTTAAAGTCGACCTTAAAAAGTTGCCGCTACGACTCAAAGAGGGCATATCCCGCAAGAGAAGTGGCGACCAAGTTTCACCGTTCTCCTACAACAATGAAAGCTTCGAAATGAACTCGGAGAATAGTCCCAGAATTGAACGAGTTTGTCCAAGTCAAGATATCAAGCATTTAAGCGAAGACGTCAACAAATGCTCAATTAGTTCTTTAGAAAGGAGCGGGACTTCAAATCTCGAACCTGCAAAATGTGATCCTAGTAAATCTCTAGTTAGTAATTTAAATAAGGAATCTCCGTTTGTAAATAGTGAAAGTCAAAGTACAATAGAATGTAAACCGACGTCATCGGGTGTAAAAAAGAAATGTCCACCACCTGTCGACACCGGGGGCGGCCAGCCGTTAAATGGTGTTAAGAAAAAAAGCAATTTAAATATGGGCCTGGAATCACCGTCGTCACCGGATACGGAGTACTATAAAATATGGTCACCGCAAAATCCCTGTAAAATAATGAAATTTGTGTATGATGTGGAAGGTGCCAATACGTCGAATGATGCACAGAAATCACCAGTGCCTCCTCTGCCACCAAGGCAATCGCATAAACCTTTAGAACGAATGCATGCTTTACCGCCTGCTGTGCAGAGGCATAGAAAACCTAAAAAAATAACAAAACCAGAAGACGCTTTTACGTTTGAATTAATAGACACAGATGAGCAATTCTTCACAGATAAAAATATATCTAATTCTGCTGGGTTACAAAGCAGAATTAATGATTTTAAACCTGGTGAATTTTACTCGCCAAAACAGCCTTCGATGATATCAAATATCAAAGAATGCCAAACTGTAGCACCGTTGGCGACGCCAGAAACTGACGGCAGCTTATGTGAGTCAACGTTATCATCTATGAAAGTTTCAAAGCTAATTGACGATAAGAAAATGAACATGGTACCTGAAAGCTCACCTAGCGTTAGTAGGAAAAACATAATGTTTATAAAAGATATAGGCCCCGATAATTATATTACCACAACTTTTGCCCGAAAAGATAAAGACGTAGTCGACGGCTTCCATTCAACTCCCAATCACGCTAAGTCTGAAGAAAAAGCGCAACACACATTTTTAAATGAAATCAGTAATAGTATCGACTTTGAAGATGACAACAAAAACCAGATTGAAGAAAAAGAGATAACTGTAAAGGGCCATAAACCTCTCACTAGACAGAATTCGGGTAGAGCTAACACGCCAACAATGATGACAGCTTTTCTTAATTCTTCTCACATTGACGGCCCCAGTCGAGAAAGTGAATGCAACAGCCCCAATGGTCCAAGTTCGTGTAATTCTTCACATTCGACATCTCCAGTAGACGATACAAATAAAGGTATACCCAATGTAGGAACTATGATCATGAATCGCAAATATTCATGTGACAGTTCTACTCCAAAACATTCTAGTTTACCGAGACACTTACTTAAAAACCTCGGCTGTGAGAGTACGCCTAAGCATTCTCCAAGCCGAACAAACTTTTTAAAAGATGCTCCTGATAGTCCAGTGAGACCTCATCCGAGAGTATTGACGCGAGTGGCTGCCCTCGCTGGCTCAGCAGTGCCGCAATGTCCACCTACACCTACACACCACGCCCGAAGACCGCGACCATTGCCTCCCTCAGATCTACACCCACCCCCTGTTCAAAGCTCTGAAAATAGACTGCACGAAAACTTTGAAATGGTTGAATTCACAAATGAACTAAGAACATCGGAGATTAGATCTCCAAATTTAGAATTTATGAACAGTAACCATTTCACAATAGTTCACGCTGGACCACCCGACGATGTTGTGTTGCGAAGGCCACCGCCTATTGAGGATATCGATGATAATGATAATGCCTTAGCCTCACCGACGCCTCTGCGACATATGGCAGGTATAAGGCTACCATCCATACCTGAAAGGACGTCGCGTCAGATGGCTTTGACGGGAGATTTTCCTGCAAATATGATCGGTGGAATCATCGAATGTGAGGAACCTTTACCACCTGGTGAGCATGTTTGTACTTTTTATTAGGTGTATACTATCTTGTAGGCAATATATTTATATGAAATTAAATAATTTAAGGTTGGGAAGCACGAATGGACAGCCACGGACGGGTATTTTATATCGATCACATAAATCGTACTACCACTTGGCAAAGGCCGGCGCCAAATGGAACCTCGCCAAGATCACCTGCCCCTGAAGTGCAGAGAAGGCAATTGGACAGAAGGTAATACTGATAACATTAATATTCATTCCCTGAACTAAACTGTCAATTTAAGTACCTTAAATTCTAACATCATAACTATATTTTATTAATCAATTTATTATAACCATTTCAGATATCAATCTATCCGTCGAACGATGACTCGGTCCCAGCTAGGTGGGGAGGAAGACAGAGTGGGTTCGCCCCCGCCAGCGAGCTCGTCCCGTCCGGAGCCGCACTTGCCGCACGAGCAGCTCATGCCGCACGTGCCGCACGCACAAGTGCCGCACGCGCCGCACCCAGCTGCCGAGTTCCTGGCCAGACCGGACTTCTACTCTATCTTGCATATGAACTCGGTGCGTAAACCTAAAATTTACTTAAAGACTGTTTGTAAAATTCGAACAAAATTGACCACTTGACAAGACCATAACAGACCAATCTTACAACAAATTCGCATAAATACAATTGATTATAGTTATACTGAGTAAGTAACTTAAACTACATTATAAAATTGTATGTGTTTTGTATAGTGAAGCTTAGAAATTAAATTTAATGTAGTTTTCATCATCAAAATAAGAAACTTAACGGTTTTGAGTCATTACCACTATTTTATTTACCGTACCGAAAAAAATCTTGTTTGTAGCTTATCTTAGGTACTTTAAAAGTTAAAAAAGTTTCTAAGTCGTTTTCCCAAAATTCCAGTTTTTCGTTGTGCCACGTTGTGCTAGTTTTACTCGTAAAATAGTGATATTATGTCATAATTATTCTCTAATCTCTTTAGTCTTTAATATACCTATATTTATACTAAAAATTTCCTTGCTACAGGAAGCGTCATCACTCTACAACTGCAACTCCACTCTCAAGCATATGATATCGAAAATACGCCGAGACACGTCTTCTTTCGACCGATATCAGCACAACAGGGATTTGGTGGCTCTAGTCAATATGTTTAGTGAATCTGACAGAGACCTGCCTCTCGGATGGGACACTAAGCTTGATAGAAATGGAAAGGTAAAGATAGTCATTACCTTAGCGTATTTTAGAGTACTTATTCTAAAAAGTGTTTAACACACACTAACATACTTACGTCACTTAAGTTGTAAATAAAATTGCGAACTAATTAATAATACAACATACGCTTACTAACAATTAAGTACGTTACGTCTACGTAACAAACACTATTCTATAATCGTGTTTAATTTCATTCAAAACAATACGGGATAATTTTGTTATCAAAACAAATGCATTGGGAAAACTTCAGCTTCGGCTGTGTCAGTATGTCAATATAGGAGACATAACAGTTAATTATAATAACATATATCAGCAAAAGGGCACATGCTAGTTCGGTGTAACGCAATGAATTTGTAGCGTTTCTTCGTGGACCACGTGATGAGGCGCACGACGTTCATCGACCCGCGGCTGCCGCGCGCGCCCCAAGCCGGCCCCTTCTCGCCGCTGCTACCACCGCGCCGCCGCCTTCTACACCGCGAGCAGGTCTCTATGGTCTGATCATCTAGCCTCTACGCCATAGAGTCTATGGCCCTGTTGTTTGTGGTTTTGTCGATGGCCTGTTTTTTTTTGCGTTCTGTTCTTTTTTTGAATTGTATTGGTTGTTCTGTTTGCGTGATTGCTGTCTTTGTCTTATGCTATCGAATGCAGATGTCTTAAGAAAATGAATAGTTTAATAATTATATAATTTATTAAACTATTTATTTTCTTCAACAGTATTTAATAATTACATTATGTTGTTGTGTTTAAAAACGCAAGTTACCTAGTATGTTTGATAGTAAACTTATTACATTGTTACATTGAATAAATAAAAAAATATTGACATACATTAAAAGAAACTATAAGACAGCAATACAAGTTTCATAGATTCTGTCGCATGTTTTGGTCTGCATCGTGGCATCGTGTATATTATTTTTATATTAATGTTGTATTGTTTTTTGCACGTATTGTTTTGTCTGTATGTTGGCTGTTCTTTTATTTTTACATTATTAAAGCTAGTTTTATGTTTTTTACTTATATGTAGTAAGGCTTGGTGTTACATATAAATAAAAATAGGGATATTAAAAATGTAATTTTATTTCAGGCACCGACTCCGCCTCCAAGACCTCCCATCACAACGTCAGATACTTACGTGCATCAAACTCAAGAGATTCCAGTTGCTTATAATGATAAGGTTTGTGTTCTTATTCTTTTTGTTTCTATATTTTTATTAAATATATATACATCACATATGGCAACATTAACACTCTTAGTAAGAAGAATATCCATAGTCAAGAAATAGATAAAAATAAAATAGTAACTAGAACTTGATTAAAATAGTTATTTTTAGTATGGTGACCTGTTTTAAATGGTCTAAGCTTAAAAGCTTCTTTTTTTAAGTTGTCTATACCATTCTTTGTTTTATTAATTCGGTAACAATATATAAACTACTTATTTTATAAGTTACCATTAAAAGATTTTAAGAGTTATGTATAATATTATATATTCGTAGGTGGTAGCTTTCCTGCGTCAGCCGAACATAATGTCGATACTACGGGAGCGATGCGGCGGGTGTAATAACTCTCTGAGGGAAAAAGTCAATGCTGTGAGGGTCGAAGGAGCCGCCGCCCTCGCGCGCTATCAGAACGACGTGCAGCTAACCTGTATGCTTAGGTGAGTGTAGAAGTAAGACGTAGGTAATGTTTTTTTTCTATAACATAGGGGGCAAACACCTCTTGTTGAAACACCTGATGAGAAAGGTGGTCATCGCCATAAACACTTGTGGACGTCACTAAGTTTAAGACATATATTCTTGAATCTCTGAATAAACAGATTTGCTTCCAGTCCAATTATTGTATTGAACTTCTTCGTTAATCGTTGTTTTATGGGGCTATGTTTTTAGCCTATAAAATGAATGTAAAAGTTCTTAATAAATAAATTTAAAAAAAAAGTACAGGGAATAAATATATTTTAAAACACAGTCCAAATAGTTATTATGTAAGTCGTGTAAGCGCCATCTAGTGGAAACGAGTAGAACTACAACGTCCTAATAACATTATCGCTATCAATAGTTTAGTATTACGAGAACTAGAGGGCGCTGCACGGGCAACATAATTATCTATCAAAACATAGAACATTTATTTAATATAAATACGTTTTAAATTCTAAAAATGTTACTGAAACATAAGTAGCTATATCGAGGGATTATTAAAAGCAACAAATGTAATTTAAATTTGAAAACGCCTACCGGTAATCTTACTATACTCGGCGTAGCAAAAAATGTCGCTGCCACTTTAATAGACTATGCGCGAGTGATATTAATAGACCCGAGATACAGAATGCGGGATCTTGTAACGTTCCCACAGTGACCGAGTGCAATCCTGTTTGTATGCAGGTTCTATTTCTAAACGTATTTCAATACCGTAACTACTTTTTTGTAAAGAGTTACATTCATATACGAAGACAGTATCTATTACTATGTAATACATATATATTACAACATGAAGTCCTCCGTCGCAAATGTGTCTTGAGGGTATTAACTTTAAAATAATACACAGATTATAGAATAGATCGATTTTCACGAATTGATTGATTCTTGAGGAGGTTTTAGTATGTTCGTAAAAGGTTTATGTAATTTATTTTAATCTGTGCTTTACTTGAGGGCATAGACGAAATAATATTACCTAAATAGTAACTGGAATAACTGCATACAGGCAAAATTTTATTAAGTGTTAAAATATATTTTTAAATGTATGTCTACAAAAGTATAGGTATACTAAACACATTCAAAACTAATAATAAGTGTCCTTATTAGAAAACAATATGATAATATTATTAGTAATTGTAGAAATACAGGGAGCAACAATAATAATTGATGGAACCTACCAATGTTGTTTTAGTGTGTTAATGTACTTTAGTGGTCGATTGTACGTATAACTAGTATGGAGTTATAGATTTTTTTATGTCACTCAACCTTCTTTTGTAACGGCTACTGTCTAAATATGGAGCTTATGGCTGTTTTTATTGGATCAGTTCGCGGGAAGAGCCTATCTAGCTTAAGCTTTACCTTTGCCTTTTTATTGTGTTGACCAGATTTTAGATTGTTTATTTATAAATTATAACAAACTAGCTGACCCGTGCCCACTTCGTTGGGCATAATGCTAATCATCCTTTTCGGGTTTTTAGCCTATGACACTTGGCAATAATTTGGCTATCTATTGGTGAAAGATTTTCTTAAATCGGTTCAGTAGATCCCGAGATTACCCCTTACAATTTAACAAACACACAATTTTTACTTCTTTATAATATTAGTGTAGATTAATGTATCTGATATCGGGCTAATGAGTCATAACATCTGATGACTCAAAGTGGGGAGCGTCGGTGTAGTGCACCCCTGCGCGGAGTTGGGCTTTATAGCAAAGTTCCGGGTACTGCATTGACTATGGGCTGGCGTTACTCATACCATCAGGAGTGCGTCCAGCTCGTCTCCTCTTGATATTATACTCGTAAAAAAAAGACTAATAGTATTGTATAGGTTACTCAGTCAAGGCTTTCACGCAAAAACTACTGAATCGATTTGTCTGATTTTCCGCATGCAGGTAGGTAAGACCCTGGTCTATGATATAGGATATTTTGTGTCGCGGTATTGCCCCGGGAACGAAAACTACCCATATAAAACCGCGGGGCACGTCCAATAATAAATAAACAGTGCATTACTTGATAAAACTCCGTTGTAAACGTTCTGTCGTATCTCGCCCTTAATCTGAAGCTTTCGCATAGAAACCGCTACGAGTATAAACAGTGCCTATGCAAGTGCGTAATGACAAAATATCCCGTTGCTCTGTATTTATCGTTGACGCTCGTTGCATTATAAATTGTAATTTAACGGTCCGATGTTGTTATTATATGGTATTCTTACATTTTTGTTTAGGTAAAATATTTTTTTAATTTGCTTAATAAATATAGTTAATAGGTAGATAACATTAAATTATGAGGCATTAACTCAAAAATCAGTTATTATTTTTGGCGTTAGTATTTTCTTCACACAAAAAAGCATACATTTCTTAAAAATATTATACACTTGTCTAAATAATAGGTTGATTGGATAAAGGCTTTATGTTTTCCTTTTCTTTTAAATTTTTCGCCCTCACTTTGATGTAGGTATTTTATTAGCTCGTCTGAGCTACTACTACCGATTCCAACTTATTTCGTTTTTTCCAAGTTTTAAGAAACTTTCATGTGAGTAGCTAGCCGTAGAATTATAGTATCAGGATTAATAACTTATTTTATGTTTTAGTAAAGCGAGAGTACTATGTCATATACCTACATATATTTAAATATGTGTGTAGTATTAAAATTTAGTCGTAAAGTTCTATAACTGGCCAAAAGCTTTGCGCAAACAGGTCATTGGTTATTTATCATCGCGATATAAATAAATGCTGTCGTGACCTATATGTGGTTAGCTGAGTTTGTTAAACATTTCGTTCCTTACACCATCAGACCATTGCTACATTACAAACGAGTAATCAGTTTTTTTTCAATAAGGAATCTTTACGTACATCATAAACTAGCTTGCTCGCGACTTCGTCCCCGTTGATTTGTTTTTCCATTATTTCTTCGCCCCTATTAGTCGCAGCGTGATGTTATGTAGCCTAAAGCCTTCTTCGGTAAATTGTCTATTCAATAAAAAAGAATTTTTCAATTCGAACCAGTAGTATCTGAGATTAGCGCGTTCAAACAAACAAACGAATAAACTCTTCAGCTTTATATATTAGTATAGATATAGCTATTCTATCTATAGCTATATCCATAGTATAGATGTGAAATTCGTGAAAACGTATATAGGTTGAGCTTATTACTTCTTTAAGAATGCATCTTAGATATACCATATTTATCGAAAAGGTAGTCTTATCAAGTAATACGGGGCCGAAACTACGCAAGTAAAACCCCGGATCGCGGTTAGTAAGTTATAGTAGTAATCATAGATTATAAAGCGCTGAAGGAAAAACTTAAAATTTTAACGGGCAAGCTTCGCAAATATTTATAGCTATATAAAATAGTGCCCCGACAGTTTGACTTTAGTGCGTTTAGTAATGGCGCATTGTGATAATATTTTATGTGTTTCCTCGAACGCCGTCCTCGACGCTTCTACGAATGAGAGCTTATATCTCCATCCAATGGAGATTTCGACGAACTATTAATTAGGATTAGGATCTGTTAATATATTTATAATACACTGCTGACTGGTGCCGCGTCGTTCCACATGTGTTCTCGAATCTCGACCTTTGAACCCCGATAACCCTTTTTGTATCGGTACCAAAACTCATCAAAATTGATTCAGCAGTTTTAACGTAAGAGTGATATAGATAACCAGACGGATATATTTTTCTTGCATTAATAAGGAGAGATGATTTTTGGTCAAAATAAAAACCTTTAAAAATAAGTTAATTATCGTCGTAAATTGTCAAAATAAAGACTTATTATTGTATAATAGGAGCTTTTTTTACGTTAATGTACTAGCCATCAACTAATGAGGATTGACAGGTAGTATAGTATAGTAAATAAAAACCAATCAGAAATAATAACCCTTTGTTCAATCCAATAGAATGATAATCAACCAATTCAAAGAACAAATTATCATAATTGTATGCGTAAAAAAATCAATTATAAACTAACAATTAAAATTCTGAACGGGCAATGTCACATAATAGGAGCTAGCTGATTTGGTATGAGCATAATTATCGAGACGCCATAGAAGTGGTATTAGTTGTTTTGTATGGAAAAATACGTCTATACGTTCAATTTCTAGAAATTCTTATTAAGGTATCTCACATCCTTATCAATTATAATGAATCAATTTTTTTTTTAATTAGTATAATGGGCTTTATTTGCGGAAGCTATAATGTCTGAAGCTATGATGTAGAATCTTCTTCAGAACTAAGAGGATACTCGATTCGTCGAACCACTGTTTAACCATTGAGTCGTATTCGTTTCGAAGTTCTTTAATCGTATATATTCTAGACACGTATGCGTATATATATCGTATAGTATATCATAAGCGCGAGTCAGAGCTCGGCGCATTAGTAGCGATTGCTTAATACTTAGTTTAAATATACATTCATTCCATTACATTCCTGGTTTTTCTATTACAGCAGAAAAGCGCTTTCTGTGACAGAATGCTTGACACTGAATGTTCCAATTACAGCAACGCCGGATTTGGCGCACTCTACTGGTGGATTTGAAAACTAATTTAACACGTTTCTATTAGCTTGGCATAATTCGACAATTTGCGGCACTGAGCTGAATTCTGCTCTGTAATAGAAAAACCAGGATTTATTCCACTCAGTTTAAAGTAGTAAAAAATAATAGGACTAAATAAATCTATCAAACTATTGTTGTATGTGTTGAAGTTATTCCTGAAGCGGCAACAAAAAGATCAGAATCAAACAATAAACGAACGCGATTCTTATGATTACACGACTATTATGATTGTAATATTATTGTTAACCTACAATATGATTTTATCAGATCCAACACCAACCTTGGCGTCCTCATTCAATATGGCTGCATTTTAATGAGTCCTGTCTGACGATCATGAAACTCCTGTATATAAACATAAGTAGGTAGTATATAAAAGTTTCTTATAAGCCCTGATTGTATTATGTAGCCTATGATAAAACAAAATTTCAATCAGCATCTTAATAGTTCCAGATACCAAAACATTTACACATTAAAGCTGAAAAGCACAGAGAGTTAGAACAGAAATTTAAAAAAGATAATCAAACAAATGATCT
>JADANM010001810.1:8529961-8540051 GCA_026213755.1 Eurema hecabe
ACCCTTTCCATTTCTAGCAATTAAGTAATAATGTCCGAAACGGTCACATTGCCCCAGCAGTGAAAGTAAAACAATGTTGAATAATATAATGCGTTGTACTTACTACAAAGACAATAGTATAAAAAGAGTCTGACCAATTATATCTTCTCAAGTCTGACCAATTCATTTTTAACCGACTTCAAAAAAGGAGGAGATTTCTAAATTCGACTGTATATATACTTTGTTATATGTAAGTAAAGGCTCGGAGTGGTGATTTTTCCACTCTATGGATTGTATTAAAAGTCACAGCATATTATGACATTAGACTATAACGTGTTGGGACATATATTAAAAACACCCGCATTTATTCGACTTAACAATTATTCGATGCTTATCTAATAAAAATAGCTTAAAATCTAATAAGAATTATAAAGAATTAAAAGAGACGTTTATTTTAATTAATGTTTATTAGCTAAACTAAGTCAAACTAAAAAAATATTTACTTTAAACTTACTTCTTAGTTTGTCCTTTGAAGTAAATAAAATATTTGTTTTGATTGAGTTCTGTAAATATAAGCTTTTTATTGAATAGAGACGCATCCTCATTAAGCTGTGTTCACACTTTCAATTGAATCATTCAATCGTCTCGCTCACAGGAAACATTTACTTAAGCACAAGTTTTGCTGGCAATTATTAGCGTTGAACTATTAAAGGTTTATATTAATTCATCTTTTGATAACTTCCTTGCAATTTAGTTCTATGTATTGTCTGGTTTGTTTTTATGTGTTTTATTTATAAAATAATTGAAGACATTCACAGGTTAAAGACATGTTGAAGACAGGAGAAAGACCAATAATATCTTTTTTCTGTATTAATATTGGAAACTGATTGTGTTATATTTTTGATTCGCGGTTCTTGAATTATTTCAAGTGAACCCGCGCTGATATAATACCTTATTGAAATTTAAGGTAAAAATGTTATTAACACAGACGTCATTCAGAAATAATTGAGGTTAAATATATGTAATGTCTAAACCAAATAAATAATTTTAGATTTCATTTTAAGCATTCAAACATGTAACAAGCGAATCGCATCGTCTAAATAATGCGTAGTATAAGCGTATAATATCCCTCCTAAATTATTCCCTATTTGCCAACGATCTATAGAAAAGAATCAGGTCATAAGGGCCCCAGATCGCTGAGATCGTACCACGTGCGCGCGCGCATTGATCTACGTTACACGACTCTCAATGAAGTTCATCGATAAACAAGATATAGGCGATACGAACGTGCTGTGAATGGCTCATTTTATTTTATATAGTTTATTTTATTTTTATGGCTTATAGATATAAGTCTATAGGTTACAATATAAACCATACACGCGTCAAAAATGAAGGTAAACTTAATCAATCTATTTGTAATATATTGCGAGATTGGACTAAGTTTTCTCTAGATCGAGTACATTATTTGCGAGTTTCATATTAAATTAAAAAAAACTCGAAAATAGAAATATTTTTTTCGCGACGAAAGTAGATCAAATATAAAATAATATAGAAACAATAGATATATACGTAGTTAATGTGACTCCTAAGGTGCCCATGTGTAATTATTATTTATAAACATAATTAGGTATAACGTACTAAATAATATACAGTAGATATTTATATGTGTCCTCCGCGCTGTAGGTAGACATCGAAGTTATAACTTGTAAGTTGTAACATAATTCGTCACATTATTTACACGCACAGGATAATTATAGCTATTATTTAGTATTTAATAGTACGAGAATGGAGCAAGGTTGAAATGATATCTTCGATCAATACACCTAGATAGCGGTAATAAATGAAAATATATGTTTTATGCTAAATTTTTGGTGACTATTTCTTGAAAGAGTCTGAGAAAGTTCGTTGATATAAAATATTAATGTATAATATTTCCGAAGACGGACACTTCGGAAATAGATTTTTGTAAACCGACATAAGGGTCCTTTTCTCTGAGGACTATAAGTAAACTATTAGTAATATTCTACTTAAAAGATACTTTATTTACGTATCTTTCCGTTAGTAAATAGTTCCAGTATAATTTCTTTGCTTCAAGGGTATAAGTAATAAGTATGCCTTATAATATAATTTAAGCTATATGATGTTAAAATGATGTAATACAGGAAAATACAGTATTACCTCACTGTATTTAAAATTAAATATTCATTTTTTAATAATATTAAACAGAACGGGGGTATGTCATCGTCCTATGAAAAGTACTGCACGGTGTTGCGTTTCATAATTATATAAATTGCACGCGATCTTAGGGCTGAGTCATAATGATCTCACAATGACATCAACGTCACTAACACTACACGTACATGTGCATAAGCCCTTACACGTCATCTTAACTCCTTAAATGATACATATAAAATGACGTAAAAACTAGTTTGTATGGAAAACGGAGAATAAGTTTTCCGTTCGGAATTGTCTGAGAGAATGTGCAAATAATTTCCATTGCCATAAGGCTATTGTAAGTGGAAATTCTTCTCGGAAAATGCTGAGTGGACACTCCATAAGTTATTAAGCACTCATCGTAAAGAAAAAGTCTCATAGATAAGGTCATTTGAATGTGATTAAATTTATATTGTATTTTTTTTATTTAATTTACAGGCTGTGGTTCTATTTGCCATTTGCATACCAGTTTATTATTACCTGGATACTTAAGCGTAATTAAAAAAAAAACTATCGCTCCATGATTCTATCTATCATATAAAAAATCGATATTAGCATTTAATATTTTATTGACTAGATTTTAATTTTTTTTATAAATCTTTATAATTACACGTTTTACAGTACATTGACTACAATTCGAAATACATATTAAAGTCACACGACAAGTCCTTCAAAGAAGACAATACTCAGTCCGTGCGTGTTTTCATCGCGTGCTCAGTAGAGTCGATGCCCATAGGGCCTTACCAATGCATCCTTTAAAATTTAAATAGCACCAACGCTATCTTTACACGACTTCAATGTACTTACTTCATCTAAATATAGACTAAATTTTTTTATTAATAAAAATGTATGAAAACCTTGACAATTAGCCTATATAAATTCGTCTATCCAATTTATGAAATAAATTTTAAAAACCTTGGATGTACTGGCCCATAACCATTACAGCTATCTTCAATCAGCAACTAATTTAATTTTCTTAACTTAAATCATAATAAGTAACATAGATCTTATTGATAGCCTTCGTATTAGTCACAGTTCAAAGCAATTATCGGGCAATGAATCAGATAAAGCTTACGACCCACCCTCGTAGCTGCAGCGTAGCTTCCAACGTAGTACGTTCAACATTCAGTAATCAGTATCATTCCGGCCGCGTCCACAGACGGACGTCTCGCAACCGCTCCACAAAACAATAACACTCCCGTAACAATAGAATGCATTATACCCGAGCAGGTAGTCGCCACCTGAAGTTCTGTGAAGGATTATGACGTTTGTGTTACCGCCAGTGAAGTGTTTTGTAAGATAGTGGAAGCCGCCAAAATTAACTCGTACGAGGAGTTGCAGCGCGCGGTGTCACCCCGCGGGGTGCGCCGCCGCCAGTTCGTCAAGGGTTGGAAGAAGACCATGGGGGTCATATCTAAGACTTTCGGCGTCGTTTTCAGTCTGTAAGTCCTAAATTTCTTTCTCAACTTTTAACATAGTACTAAAGTAATCAAACATTTGTAAAACGCACGCTCTTAGTTTGAAAATGACATTGATTTATGTGAAGATAGCTCGAAAGATCTATTTTAAATAATTCATACGCCGAACTAAATGCAGCGTATAATTTAAATTCATACGTGTAATATATTCCGGCAATCGCGACTATATATCAGGCGGAAAAAGCCTCATAGATGTACGCGTTCACTTGCGCAAGAGCCTCTATTCGCATGTCTGCGGAGACTTTCAATATCCCTACGGTCATTCATAAGCTTTTGCCAGCTCTCACGGCAAATTACACACGCTACACTTGCATGCAAATATTACGAAACAATGCTCGTTAATTTTGGTCACCCGACCATTGTTTTTTATTCTCATAGCTTATTCTAATTGCGTTGCCGACGATTCAAGATCGTACTTAGCTTTCTCCTCATATTTCATCCGAGAATGGGGTCAGCTATGAAAAGCGATGTTTTAACGTATGAAGTAATATGAAAAACGATTATGAATTGTACATTTGTGATTGAATATTAAGTTTTGAATTGAATCGAATAGCGGTGTTTGTAATTGGTTTGGTGTTTATTTGTGCGTAATTGCAAGATACGTGTGTGTTATCTCACGGTTTAGCCGCTAATCGTCTATTGTCCTCGTTAGATAGCGTGCTGACTATTTAGTGCTTATAATTGCAGTGTAATGACGAGAGCCGAGAGGTTACACCACCCCTTATTATGTTGTTATTGACATCCGCTTCTTGATCGCCTCCTTGGTAATTCTATGTGGTTTTCTATAAAGATACCGATTAGCTGCACGGAATACTTTTTGATCAATGCAATTGTTTGAATTTTATTTATTAAATTATCTAGTGTCTGATTTGTTATCTTAATTGATTCATAGTTATGAAATCATTGTATTCTTATTGAAAAAGGTTCTTTATTTTTCTTGTTGTAAATAAAAATTAGTATTTCATTTGACGTTGGAAATGTAGTTAGAATAGTTTAATTTATGTGGTCTTATCATTTGCAGACGGCTTCTGAAACTCTTCTAAGTTGTCTTTAAGTAAGATTTTAAAATCACCCCAAGTAAGTGTTAAGTGCACTTTTTTCTCCTAGCTCTATTGAACTCTCGCTATAGTAAACTATCAAAGCTTGCAAAGCTTTCACGTTATCATTTCCATCTTTAAAAGTAATCATATTTGTTTTTTTATTCTTTGTATTGGCGTGTTAGAGCAATATATCTAATGTGCGGTATTTTTCCTATTTCAATAACTGTACTGCCATTGAATGATTCGGGTTTTTCAATCAGCATCTGCGAATGATGGGTTCAGACCGTAATTTGGTACAAGCATGTAATTTTGTTAGCTCTGTGACGTCAGTAATGACAGCGAAGATGGAATCTAAACATCTTATTACAATATATTATTGTATTAAAGATTTTTTTTAATGCTTTATGGTATTGTGCTACTCAATGTCAAACGTAGGTAATGTCTACTATCTTGTAATGTATCAAGAAATAATAATAAAAACTTATTTTACACACACAATATAAATTGTTTTAAATTGGTTGGTTAAAAAGCGTTAAGTTTAGTTTCACATATAACTCAAGAATGGATGTTAAATCTTTAGAGATTTTAGCTCAATTAGACCGCCGTCCCGAATAATAGAATAAAAAATTCATATTAAATTACATAAGAAAACGACATTAAAATTTATGTGGGCGAAACAGAACGCTATAGCTAGTTCCACTTCTATATTATAAAGAAGTAAAGTTTGTGTGTTTGTTAAATTGTAAGGGGTAATCTCGGGATCTACTAAACCGAAATTCTTTCAACAATAGAAAGCCACATTATTGCTGAGTGTCATAGGCTGTATTTAAAAAAAGCATTATTAACATTATGCCCAACGAAGTGGCAACGCGTCAGCTAGTATATGTATTATAAACGCGAAAGTTAGTGAGTATCTATGTGTATGTTTCTTGCTTTTTCACGCAAAAACAACTGAAAAGATTTGGCTTAAGATTGGTTGGCATACAGGCAAGTTAGAATAGTTAGAACCTGGATTAAAACATAAAATATTGTTTATCCCGGTATTAACTACTACACAGTAATAATCGCTAGACGAAGCTATAGTAAATAATGCCAAGAAATACCTTGCTAAGAGGCAATTGAAAATGCTCTGATTAAAAGCGCGGTACTTTTAAACGAAATGTCGGAAACATTTATTGTTGAAAACAATATTTTAAAATGGCTGCCGGCACCAGGCTAACAAGAGATTAGTATAACAGTATTAATTCTTCCCTACCCGTGTTTTTGTTCATCAACTTTAATGCTCGAACTCATTTTAGAAAGTAGAGAAAGGTAGCTCAGGTAAAATGCTTAAAAATGTAAACAAATGCGTGTCCAAAAATGACAAAAAGCGGAAAACTATTTAAATAAGGTCCCATTTATTGTCTTGATATATTTTAATAGTTTAATTCAATAATATGGAAATAAAATGTCTAAAGATAAGTTTGATATGGATCTTTTTGTGACTTGAATAAAACGTATTTAAATGAATGAGCTCGCTTATCAACGAGCGGAAGTAAAAAAGTAGTAAAAGAACTTCTTTAAATATTAACATAAGAATAATAATTGTAATGTTGAATAATAAGGTTAAATTTTACTTTTAACTTATTTTACGAGGAGTTTTGTATACACTGTTTTATTATTCTTAAGACTAAATAATTAGACCTATATTACTTTAACTACATTAATTACTTTCATATTTAATTATTATTAGAACTTATTTACAACTTTTCAAATTTTATATTATTAATAATTCATTTGAGTTTTTACGAGCTTATCTCAACTAAATTAACTCAAAAACTTATGTGTAGTTAATATGTATATATATACGCAAAGTACATGTGTGTCATTAACTCGTAAAATAACTAAAAAATCGGAAGATCCGGTTTAAGCGAGTGAAGTTACGGGATACTGCTAGTATTAAATAAAAACGCAATTTATTAATTACAATTAATGGCATTGTATTCGAGTCGGACCGAGATTGTGTTCACGGTAGGCTGGCTTGTCAGACAGACCAACATAATGTGTATAAATTGTTGCTTATATTACTATAATCAAGTACTAAGTATGGTATAAAAACTGCGGTCACTTAGGTCGATATATCTTGTTTGTCATTCTGAGCTCCGAATATTTGAAATTCGAATTTTCAATTAAAAAAAACGAAACGAAAATCGAAAACGAACGTAGAATCGAATACACGCTTACTATAAACACGTTGAACTAACGAAGTTGTAATTTACAATCGTTTAAGATAGAGCAGGACCAAGCGCCATAAATCGATTTGTCGATTCGTGCTCTCAGCTCGTTTGTCGCGGCACCACGCTCGTAAATAGTAATGGTTCCCGCAATCGTTTGATATGGGAACCTTTGAGTGGCCGAAGCATTCGTTTCTGTAGATTTAGAACATGTAAATCTTGTGGAGTTAGTATAGAGTTCATGATGTGCTGACGTATGGCGGGGCACGGTGGAGCTTTAGCCAGTTTGAGGACCGACCTGATTTCCTTTCGCTAAGGATTGCTGGTAGGCGTAAAAGAGAGTTAATGGGATTTAAGATGTAGACAATGCTATATGTCCATTATTAATCTTTGATTGAGACAGTTTAAGTACTAGATTCTCATACTTAAATTTAAAATGTTATCATATATATAATGCAAGCAAAAAACGTACGATACGAATTGAAACAATCAGGCTTTTAATCTATTAATGTGTAAGTTATTTCCGTCTTCTTTAACGTTTTTTTAATAAAAATAGAGTCCTACATTATTTCCCAGCGGACGTTGCGTGCATGCAATATATTAATAACTTGAACGCTGTTAAATCAATTGCAACTCTATTACTACGGGGTAGAGAATTAATTGCTTTTGTAATATGCCCGTTGGTTCCGGTAATCAGTTTTATACAAACATCGCGTTACGGATTAGATACAGGTCGATGGAATATGTTGTGTTGGACTCATTAACGTTCCGATGGACTATTATTATTATATGATTTTTATTGTTATAAAGAGCTAAGGTTATAATATAAAGTAAACTAAAGGTTATACTTTTGTGTGGATGTTGGATTGTAAATTCTGCATCTACGGAACTTATTTAAATATTTATAATTGCGACAATAATTACGACATATTATTTGAAGTTCTGTGAAACATAGGGATATGAAAAGCGAAAAGTATTGTTAAAATTAATACTCTCGCTTTCTGTAGAATATAGTTAGTGAATTATAAGTACGTCTATACATTGTTTTTAGTAAATCTAAGTTTTGATGTTTCTGCATTCGTAAAAATGGTTTGTTATTTCAACCGAAAAAATTGAAATTATCAACAGTTCTTATGTAAAATTTTACACAAAAGCATTCACTTCAGTCTATTTTCCAGTATATAACATCTATTTGCTTTCGACAGGCGTGCTTAATATATTGAATTAGTCATATGTCAAACATATTTTGTCTCCAAATACATAAAAGAATATACATACGAATGTATTTATTTTATTTTATTTATTTATCCTTTATTACATATACCAAAATCACAAATAACAAAAAGTACACAGATATCAAGAAGTACATTAGAATATGTAAATGGCGGCCTTATCACTAGTCAGTGATTTCTGCCAGGCAACCAGAACTTGCACTTAAACACAAAAATAAAGAATGGGAAAGAATGAACTGTACTATCATATCACTGCTATCATATATTGTTACATTTAAAAATTAAATGTATTTTCTTATTGTAGGACCTAACTGAAAACTATTGTCGTACCTACTCAAAAACGACCTCGCTGACGTCAACACAAATAAGTTATAGATGGATGCATGTTTGTTACTGTTTCACGCAAAAACGGCTGGACCGATTTAGTTGAAATTTGGTATGTAGATAGTTGATACTCTGGATTAACTTATAGGATACTTTATACCCCTGTATTGCCCCGGGAACGGGAATTACATAGGTAAAACCGCGGGGAACGGCTAGTAAGCTCTAAAGGACAATAGCAAAAACTGAATAGCTAGGTATTAAGCGTCAGTTATTACGAAGCCACAATTAAACCGCGTGGAATGGACACAGGAATGGTGTCCTGAGAACTGGAACCGGCCTCATCCCAAGCCAAGGAAAACCGCTCGCCGACCGCTTGATGAACTGTTTATGGCTGATTGACGCCGACATAAACGTTATTATCGTACTGAGACTTTATTTTTATTAAGTAGTACATTAAATTCATCTAATATGTATTTATTCTTAGTAAGGCAGCTAGTAAGCTGCCCCAAAGCGACTCCGTTCCTGCTGTACCTATCCTACCCAAAATTGTATGCCCTGCACCTACAATTTTTTTGCTTAAAACCATCCTTATAATATCCCTATATCCAGGAATAATATAAAAAAAGAATTATGTAAAGCAGTTCAGTTGTTATCGAGTTGCGCTTACTAACACATTTTGCGATTCTTTGTTATATATGGATTACCATTAAATTCATATAATTTGTTTTAATTCTTTATTACGACTTCTTCGATACGTATACAGTATACATATTAATTGGATTAAAACACGACTTATACCAACTTTATATACATTATTGACGATGTCCCTTTATAGGAGACATCGTTTGTGACACAGCTTTTTTACAGGTATCGTTTTTTCTCACTGTAATAATTAAACAGTACTTTACCTCAATAATTAAATTGAATATTTATACAAATTTTCTTCGTGAGAATTACCTCTTTAGATTCTCTTTGAATGTCATTTCATATAATTAATCATTCTTCGAAATGAATGAAAATCATTAACTCGATTTAAAACATACTTATATCTTCTATGTACGTATTGGAAAAATATAGTTGTAGGCATAGATGTATTATGTATACTAAGATTGTAGGTATTTTTTCTAAGTAAAAGCATTAAGCAAGACTGTCAGGTATTATCACAAGTAATAAAGGGGAAGTAGTTAGTACTATCGTTGAGTATTTTATTGTTTGGTGCGCAGGAGTGGTGAGGCAATCGGTCATTGTCTCGTGTGGCTTTAAAAAATATTGACTTGTATCGCCGATAACATTACAAAGCGATTTGACATAATAGGTTAAAAATTCGCAATTTAAGGTGGTCTTTAGTTTGCTGTAGATATTACTGCTATTACGTGTAGAGCTAAATGACAAATATTTTAGAAAAAAATTAAACAGGAATTTTTCAAAAATAACGCTAACCATAAAAAATAATTTTCTTTAGAAATATTTTTATATATAAATGAGATTTTTAAAATCGACCAGCTTTTCAAATAAGTATTTATTTACGAATTGTTTCACCCCTTTCAATGTTTTTATTCAATTAAGTAATTTCTAACAGGGGTCAAACTAAAAATTATATAATAACTCCA
>JADANM010001810.1:8566364-8596561 GCA_026213755.1 Eurema hecabe
AAGATATTATATAAAATATAATTAATTGTGCACAAGGGTTTTACAAACATGTTTCCGCTATAAGGGCACACACTCTATATGGATCGCAATCACCGGCGGGTCTTCGGTCTTCCAAAAATCCTTTTTTATTAAAAACAACACTTCTTTGAAGTCTTACTGAAGCGCCTCGATCGGCTACCGCCCATTTACAAGAATCATAAGATGCGGTTTCAAATTTACCGGTAAGTCTCTTTTTGTTCTCTTCGCCATCCATTAGACCATAATTTTTTATAAGTTTAGCATGTTGATCACATAAAGCTTTACACGCTTTTTCTATTACAGTCAAGCCATTGTTTTCGCGCATTTTTTTAATGCTAAAATTATGATGACACCCAATACCTGGTTGGTCTTTCCCCATTGGTTTTGGATGATAGCTTATTATAACTCCATATTGCTCAGCTATTCTATTTAATATGTATCGTCCTATCCACAAATCATCCGCAGCTTTGATTCCTAAAGTAGTGCCTACTTGATATTCCCATGAACTTTTCATAACTTCGGCATTCGATCCGCCATAGTCCATACCAGCATACAAACAGGCCCTGGCATGACACTCTACAATTTCTCTCCCTGCAACATGTTCACCTAGGCCACAATATGAATAGAGTGATTTAGTAGTTGGGTATCCTCTATATTTTGGCCAACCATAGGGCCACATATCCTGATCGAACATTGTGTATTCTTGTTCTATGCCAAACCAAGGCTCCTGTTCACAAATATTACTTAAAATTTTAGCACAATTGGCTCTATGATTGGTGGCAGTTGGTGTTCCATCACCATAATACGTCTCGCACAAAATTAAAACATGAGGGCTTTTACGAAATGGATCCCTATAAACAGCTGATGGTACCAGCATGGTATCTGAATCTTCAGTTTTTGCTTGACCAGTTGAACTTCCATCGAATGACCAATTCGGAACCATGGTAAGATCGGAAGGGCTTTTATCTAAAATACGGTCCTTAGAACGCATTGATATTCCACTTCCATCGATCCAGATGTAAGTTGCTAATATTTTATCTTTTGGTAAGGATAATCCAATGTAATGATTGAAATGAGCTTCAATAGGCGTATGTCTTTTCAATAATGTCGAATATCCTTGATTAATGTAACGAAAACCTTGCTGTCGTGGAAATGAAATTTTCAAGAATTTGCGTTCGAGTCCTAATAATTTCAAGAACATACCTGGTGAAATTTATGCAAAAGTTAATAATATTTTTAAGTGATATTGTTAACTTTGTACAAAGTCTAGTAGGCTCAATATCGTGCAAATATCTAGTATGTCTAAAAAGTAATGATTTTTAACTACATATTCGTTTATGTTAACTAGTAGCTTTAAAATTTTTAAGTTGGTAAGTCTATCTGTTCTATTTTTAAATGAAATTCATTAGACAACATTTTACGAATTTGGTGCTAATACTGACTAGAGTTTTGTACAAGAAAATAATGTAATGCTGGAAATTGTGGCCGCCATTGCAATTTGTGTGCCAACAACTTGATTATTTTTATAAGACTGTGGTATTTTTATACTCTTTGATATAATTGTTAACTGTCAACTGTCAGAGTTACAAATGTCACTTTAGTGGTAAACATTAAACCGACACAACAGAATATTTGAGTTAATTGAAGTAAATAAATGCTTCGATTTTTCTACCCATCTATAAATTTTAGATTTAAATGTAGTAGAAAAACATTACTTAATTATTGATTAATTTATTACTTATAGTGTAACTTTCAGTCCATAACATAAATGGAAATGTTAGTATTCACGTTTTTTATTTATTTTCTTTACTTTCTGTGGCAATGCAAATACGCTGTGTTAGTCCAAGGGCATACCATTAGTCAGCCAAACTCCTTAACAGTTGTATTTTTATAGAAAATAGGAGGCAAACGAGCAGGCATGCTACATTAAAGAAAGTAGTCATTGCCATCCATGAACTCATGGAGCCTGTCCACTCTCAAGTTTTGACAGCCTAATAAAAAGGATACTATCTAGTTAGTTGTATCCATATTAATAATTAACCATTGCTTAAATGGGTGTTGAAATCACATTTTTATACTTTCAGAATTAAGGCAAACAGTGCATTTCTTTGCAATTATGAAATAATGCAGATTTTGCAGACACTGAAAGATAATACACAGAAAAAACATAAAAGAGAAGGTTCATTAGCTACAGTAACATATGAGGTAATAAAGAACAATGCAAAATAGTATTATTCATTAAAGGTTGTTTGGAAAAGATCCCTGCCAAGCAATAAAGTACCAATCGTATATATATATTTCTTTTTTATGTATCCATCTTCTGCATTATATTATACTAGCTATTGCCCGCGACTCCGTTCGCATGGACTTTCATATAAACTGTGACCCTCCCTTTCCTCCCTTATAATCCTCAAAAATTGTAGCCTATGTGTTATTCTGATGTATAAGCTATATTGTGGTAAAGTTTCATTCAAATCCATTCAGTAGTTTTTACGTGAAAGAGTAACAAACATCCATACATCCATACATCCATACATCCATACATCCATACTTACAAACTTTCGCCTTTATAATAGTAATAATAGGATGCTGTTTAAGTGTATACAATAAAGTGCTTAATAAAAAAGTTTGAAAAGTGCCTGAAATTCCCAGGAAATTTGTTGAATAACCTATTTGATTCACTATAAGATTTTTATCAAATTACTGGCTCCATACATAAATTTATTTCATTTAAAATAAAACTTATTTAAATTCACAATGTATATAAATAATTGTTAATATAATTTTGTAACTGCTATGATTTTATTTTCAGACTGTTAGATATTTACAAGATACAGAATGTAAAAATCAAAATGCTGAATCAATTAAAAAGTTTTTAGAAGATTTAAAACCATTTAAATTGACCAAATTGGAGAAACTGATGATGGTGAATACTCCACCACGGACAGAATTGGAAATACAATTAGTGAGTAAATCTTTACTTGCTTTTTGAAATATGAATACATAATACTAAAAATAAACTTGTTTAAACCAAATGAAAATCTTACCAAATATGTCTTAATGTAATGTCTGATGTTAACAAAATTCTACAGGTTTACATAACAAATATTATACATGTGCATATAACAAAATAATTGTCTAAGTATTTCATTTTATAATGAATATTATAAATTATGATAAAAAAATGATTATAATACCTATGTTACAATGAGTTTGCATTAAAAACCAAACAAGAATAATGATCATAGTATTAGTTGGCACTTTGGACTGTGTCTGTATCTATCTTTAGAATGTAGTTTTACTAATAATATATTTTTACTTTAATTTAAGTAATGATGTACAATGAAGTTGTATGAAGAAGTAACAGTATAAAATATAAATTATGTTGTATAACACAGTATATCTCCAGTGTTAATTACATTCTTCATTTGTTCTCTTTCTTAATGCAAAGGTGTTATGTTTTTTATCTTTATCTGCTTTTTATCAGTTGTCCAGACATAATACTGTATAAACAAAATTATGGTGCTTTTTACCAATATAATCTGATAAAGGTCTGATGAATAAAATACCCTGAATACATTTAAATCTATATTTCAAATTTCAGATTGTACAAGAAAGTGAGGAGCGGCTTTCAGAAGATGAAGTTCAGAAAATTATTGCAATAGCCAATGAAAATTTTTCTCAAAACACTAGTTAGAATAATAATAAAAGAAGCAATTAATATTTATAATAACATCTTTATTTATTATCACTTCCACAAATAAATAAGATACATTTAAAATGACAATTTTACAAGTAGCCAACTTGATAACAACCATCACAAGCTACACAATTAAGTAATTCATTATGAAATGTGAGTTCTCAGATTTGACTCAGAGATTTACAATACAGTTTGTGTGACCTGGTCAGCTTGTAAGAGGTTGCTCCCTCTAAAGTTGAATATGATAAAAAATTATTTAAATGAATTTAGAATATTTTAAGTTTATCAATTATCATTATGGTCTTTTCTAGACTGATTTGAAATTCTCATGTTGTATGTAGGGGCGTGCTGGTTTGAAGTGTCCTTATTTTTTACGTATAACGCCTTTGAGAATCTTCATACTAAACTAGGTCAAGGTGTGATTATTGCGTGAGGTGTGGGCATCTCATTCGATCCAAGAACTAGTGATTTCCCGGAGCGTACGTACCTGCATTGTTGAAGTACTTAGCCCTGTAATTGCAGTTGAAGGGCAGTGTACCTACACTGCCATTTTTTCGTCTTCTCGTGTGAAATCACTGCAAATTGGGCTGTCTGTGATTCCTAAAAAAGGGTGTTTATTGAAAGAGCCATTCCCTGTGATGGCAGCTGTAGCTGTGTATAGTTGCCATTTGAATAATTATTGTGATAGAAGCCTGGTCAGCCTGTTTTAAAGCTCAGGCTTTGCTTCCTTAGCCTGTCTGCTGTCATCCAGATTTGCCTAATAACTGTTGAAATAGCGACATTAGTATTACTAAAATTATTTGTTTGCGAGAACTGGCGAAATAAAAGGGGATCGTAAGCCTGAAATGAGATCTTAAGTGTGCCACCACCACAATTTAAAATTAAGTATATTTATTCAAAGTATACCTATAATTTTTATCTGCCTTCTTTCTAACTTCTACACCTTTCGTGCCTTTCTTCTGCCAAATATAAAATATAACACATTAAAACAGAACTAAACTGAGGTTTATAATTTATTTGATTCGATTATGCTTTTCAAAATCTTTTTAAATTAAGGCTTATTGATATTAACTATGAATGAGTATGTAAGTATTAATAAATTCGATATTAAAATCAAAACATATATTTAAGGAACACTTTGTAATAATTATGTAATAATTAATAAAATTTTTTTAATAACCACTTTTTGGATTATTTCTAAAGACACACTTCCAGTTGCCTATCTTGCAGACATGTAATATGTAATATTAGATATAATCTAAAAAATAAATTATTGTTATTTTGGAAATCTTTCTATCGTCAGAACTCAGACCTAAAGGTTTATTCTATTGGTTAGAACGCCATCTCTGTACATTGATAAGGACAAAATTTTGTTTACTACTAAAACACAAAAGAGGTCACTACATAGAAACAAGTAAAAAACTTATAATGCTATATTTTTAATACAAATATTTTTATAATTTATCTTTAGAAGTATTTTTTCCATATAATATTTTACAAAAAGTTAATTAACTTAGCTAGCGCCATCTAGTGCAATACTTTATAACTTAAATGTCAGAAGTGACATACGATTCCTTTCGAACTTGAAACAACTGAACAGTGACATTCGCTTGCAACGGAATTTGAATGGTATCGGTCGCTAGGAGACGGGAGTCCGCGACTAGCTCTCTTAGCAGAAACGTGTATGGCGAAGTGCGATCGACTCGTCGATGCGCAGCTGTCCTGCCGCGTTAATCTATTTTACAAAAGTTTTTTCGAAACGCGTGTGTAAATAAACAGTTTGTTTTATTTCGTTGCGAATATGAAGTGATACAAATGTTTGTTTAAACGTGTCGATTTAAGTGAACCTGAAGCCTTCGTAACAGTAACTGCTTCTCGCAATGACAAGGGAGAGCATTCAGTTACCTTTTGAGAAACCGGAGGCATTTAAAATGTTTCGTATGGCCTAATTGATGCCATTGTAACGTATAAGTGTATACTTTGGTATTTAAGTACTAAAAAGTGTAATTTTCGGTAACACTAGCGATTGTTTTCGTTTCGTCAGTCGTCTACACGTTCAAAATGAGTGTTTTGAGTGGAATAAGCAAAGCTGATTTTAAAACAGCCAGTGATGGACTCTTGGAGCTATCGGAGGAGAAGCTACGCAACATAATGCGCTCGGAGCCCATCACAGACATCTACCACGTCGAGCAAACCCCATTCGCAAGGTCAGTAAAATTGTCTCGAAGTCACGTGTCATAACTGCCGTATTTTTTACAAGACGTGACTGTTATCTTTCCGAAATATGAATTGTAGTTTTAGATTGTGTTGAGACCTATATAATTGTGAGGTATACAATTTTACTATTCAAAACTTAAATATCCTGCAATCACTTGACCTTGATTTCTGTATTGTATAATATTACTTTGATACAGAGAAGTACCTTGTATGTGACTAATATATATAATTATATTGTAATCATTCTATCTAAACTGATAACAATAATAGGTATTGGTGAAGTTATCCATGGCTAATGTTAACATTTGTTATCGAATGCTTGTGTGTGTGTGTATGTATAGGTACATGCCAATTCTCTTACTAAAACAATGTAAAGTTTGCGTTTGTATGAGTGTATGATGAATAGTTTTAGTATTAATCTCAATGAAGCAATAAAGAGACTAAGGTAGAACTCCGTACTTCAGATAAAGATGACTGATGAGTGCCAAGTACCACAATAATTATAGATAAGAGCTACACTTTTGCTAGAATTTTGCTATAGTTTAAAAATTTAAATAGTTGTGAGAGTCGATGAAATTTTAAAATGCTGATGTAATAATGTATTTATGAACTGTAGTTATTAGTAGACAAATTAATGCCACTTTTATATGAAACATATTCTCTTTAAATACTGCAGATACAAGTTAAAAAAAGGGATTTAGATAAGGATATTTTTAAATTTTTATATAGCATAAACTTAATTTGTACTGTACTGGAATTAAATGCTTTTTTATTATTTTATTTTATTTATTATTCTCTTTAAATGCTATCATTTGGTGATTTATTTCTTCGATAATATGTAAAAATTTTGTTGAAGTAAAAAAGAAAGTATTTTTTAGTATGAGTTGACCGTAAAAAAATAACATTTTAAGAATAAGTAATTAAAGTATATAAATTAAAATGTTAAAAACATTGTGTAATTTAGATTGGTTAAGTTTTTACAACATTGTTTCACTAAATTTGTAATTCTTAACTGAATAGTCAGAGGTGTAGTCTAGTCTTATAAATTATATAATTATTTGCTTTATTCAGTTGTAGCTCTTTTTAAGTTACATAGGAAAATATACCTATATAGTATTTTATTCTAGGCTGTCATCAGCATTTGTCTACTCACATTTTTCACAAAAAATTTAGCATGTTTATTATAAGTTGCAATAGTGGAAAAATGCTTAAAAACCTAATTCGCCAAAGTTGTGAGTAACTGTTTGAGTTAAATAGGGTGTTCATTTTATATTTATATATTCAACAATTTCGATCTTCTAAAATGACATATGACTTTTATTATGTACATATTATTATGCTATTATTTTTTACTAGTTCCGAGCGGATATTTTATCTATGTTTCTAAATAATGGCCTGTGATGTATAACGCGAGAAATATTTTAATACTTTTGATATATAGACGAAGTTTAGTAGTGGCATGCGAAAGTACCCAACATACCTTCGGATCGCTGCGCGGACAAGCTGAACAACTTTTCCCCTCGTTGCGGCCGCCGGTTGGCGCGCATACATTAACCCCGAGTTTTACCTTCTATAATTATTGTGAGCATCAATGTTATAACAAGATGGCTGTAAGCAAAAAGGCACTACATTACCTTTAATCTTTATTCTTTACACTTTAATTCGACTTTGCAAATTTTATAAAGTTTTTGACAAGTGTCATCTAAGGAAGGTTATGATTACCATAATTCCTAAGATAGTAGTCGTTAATTTAATTTGATGACCTGGTAACAAAGACCTTTAGGTAGTAGTCGTTAATTTTTTTTTTATTTAATTTAATGACCTGGTAACAAAGACCTTTAGGTCATATCTTATTTATTATTTTTACACTTCACTTCATTTCTTTCTGCCCTTCGTAAAGTGATAGTGAACTTTACGAAGAACCTAGACGAATCTTGGAGCAATCGGAACGGCGTTACTAAGCGCTCTCAAATGAATTCTTCATTTCTTGGACACTTATTAGCTAGTTTACTGCATGATACACTATCACAATCATACATTAAATCACTTTATGCACCAAAAAAGGAATATTCAATCGAGATTACATATAGACGCCGCACAATTCCCGCCAAAACTCAGTAGTCGTTAAAATTTCCAGTCACCACAGACTATATAAAGCAGACCTCTATGATCGATGATTTCGAAAGTAAGCGTTTTGGCATACATTGATTTTATTATCATATATATGACGCAAACCATTAAGTTTAACCATTTTTGTTGCACTGCGTGTTCTATGATATCAATGGTATTTCTACACTCGTACAGTTAAAAGTGAAATGGAAACCGCAATTGATAAATCGAGAAATGAAGTTGTTCGATTATATCGAATAATCGATTGTAAATCTGTCGAACACGAAACAATGATGCATAGTTTCTATTCGTTGCGGATTTCTAACGCTTACAAACCTGCGGGCAAGTTCAAAACATAAATTATATTGGGCAATACATATCATATTGTGTTACATGTACAAGTACTTATTCAAACGCCACAAACACGTCTTACATTTGTAGCGCACAATTTTTAATACAACGATAGAATATCTAATTTATAATTATTTAGTATACTACATGATATATTGGTAAATAAATTAATTTAAATATAGGTCTATTTCTGTTCTAAAACAACCTATAGCCAAAGATTTTGGCATGTAACAATGATTTTTTATTCTAAAGTTATGATGTAGGTATGCTCGTGGTACGAAAACGTTGTTGATAACAGAGTATCATTTTCCGCGTACCTTCTGGCTTTACACGAATAAGATAAGGTATCGTGTTCAAGATATCAGCTGTTGTTCTAACATATTTCGTTTCTATAAATCGTGTTTAGTACATTTTGTAAGACAACATTGTTTCGTTATTTTAAAATTATTATTCTTTCGTAACTAAGTTGTCAAAATTTTCATATGTAGGTACTTAATACTTATTATATCGGAGTTCAAATAGTTCAATGCTATTATTTTGTATAGATTATTTATATTACTAGCTGCCCGCGACTCCGTTCGCGTTTACTTTTAAAAAAAAAATCATTCCCCTGGAAACTGTATAAAAAGTATCCTATGTCCTTTTTCTGGTTCTAAACTACATCCCCACCAATTTTCAGCCAATTCAGTTGAGCCGTCATCGAGTTATAAATGGTGTAACTAACACGACTTTCTTTTCTTTTATATATATATAGATTATTAATACTTTTAAAGTACCGATAACAGTAACTAATATAGCTCTTCGTTTAAATAAGTTATTAAAGAGATCCGTTGAAACCTCCGTGCCTACGCATTACCTTCCAAATGGGTCTTAAGGAGTGTGATTGCATACTATTTACTCGTAATAACGTTCTGTGTTTATGTACTTTAGTATGATAACCGAATAATAATGGATATTTAGTATTTACACTCATGTAGGTTGTGCTAGGATTATATTATCTGCCGTGATAACGCATGTTGTATGCAAGTATAATATGGAATGGCTTATGTACAGTGTACACATGTGTAGCAACTTGTCGTCGGTCAACGCGCCATGTTTTGTTTGATTCGACCTTTCAATCGTGTGTGACTCATTGATTTTTATTCGATTTCATACATTCTCGATACGAGACGTCTATACCCACGAGTACGTGTCTATGAACGTGGCATGTTAAATCGGTGTCTAAGAATTTTTTTTAAGGCGCACAAATAATTGGTTCCCAGAATTGTTCTCCTGAGATAAATATGCCCGGATTCCTGTTTACGTAATAAATTTCGAATTGGCCCCGTTCAGAACGGGGACGAAGCAATGCTGCGAAATAATTAACCCGTTTTAGGATATTGCTAGTGGGTTATCAAAACTGGGCTAACAGTTGCAAGGGTTCTTGTAATGTATTTTGCGTTTGCTAGTTTCGATATTTGTTTTAACATAGCAATAGGATTTATGGAATATTGTTGCTTATAATTAAATAGCGAGCACTATTAAGCACACATATAAGAATATTTATTGTTTTTACATAAATGAGGGAGGTTATTGACACTTTCGGTGGTGAATAAAAGGATACCTAATTAGCTAACATGGTGTATATATACTTTAATTTTAACTTGTAAAATTAAAGGGAACTAATACTGAAATTATACTAATTGCTTAATATACTAAGTATTTCTTAGGAGTCCATAATATGACGCTATTAATTAGCATTGACCTTCTTTATCAGTGCTATAATAAAATCATAATTATAAAGTATAAATTGCCTTCAAAAGTATCGTAAAATATACCTAGTTTATTATATATTGAAATAATTAAATTCATATAAAATATATATCGTATAATAACATTGAGTTCGCAAGAAACACGACGATTAAGTTAAAAATTACATGCCATTTGGTATTATTATCGCACGTTATTACGAGTTGTGACATTACAATTACATTTCTTACTTCACGTAATTATCAGTAAATGAAAAGAAAATTGCACAGCCTCAAACCGTAAATGTAAACATGCGAATTTGCAGGAAGCTGGTACGCGGTTGTATATGACAAAAAGCCATTAAGCAGTCTTGATTTTGTGTCAAGTTCATAATTGTCTCTACGCCGTATTTACCGCGGAGCTTTAATAACTCATTGTTCTTCAGGTTTTGTACCGTTTATACATTATTATTGTCTGCGGGCGTTTATCTCTAGCGGTATTTTGATAAGATAACTAGGTAATACGTACTTTGTTTAATCAATATTTTTCATAGCGTTGATTGTAATATATTAGTTTTTTGAACATACTTTTTTTTTCCGTGAAACTTTGAAAATTAAAAAATGCGTGTTTATCATATGTATGATAGATACTCAAGCATGCTTTGGTACGGAAATTTAATTATAATGCACTTCGGACCTACTGCGTAGCGAGGGCTATGCTGTTTGATTGAACATTTGCTGCATAGTTTCTGATGACTTATCATACAATATATTTTATTTTTACTTAGTCATAGCGAACGAAGCTGCGGGCGGTCGCACATAAATAAAATAAAAGAAAATTGAATCGAAAACGACTATATCGTATTGGCGCTATTTACAGCCGATGCGATAATCGGACGCCGGGGGCAACTGTTAAAGTGAAATTCATTTCAATGTTAGATTTAACGGTATCGAAGGGGATCGTTTATTGGTAGTTCTGCGTCGCCCTGGGCTGTTCGGTCGGGAGCGGATTTGCGCAAAGAATATGTAATCTGCGGCTTTCTACCGCGCGCCGACTGGTTTCACTTTCGTGACCGTACCTCCGACCCGCCCGCGCCCCGTGCGCCCTGCGCCCCGTGCAGTGTGCACACCCTCTCGCAATATTGCTTTTTAATGTCCGGTATTGCCAGGTGAATCATGTTTGCTCTAGTGTGCTGTGTGGGCTAATGTTCTATTTGTCGGCTATGTACAGTTACTGGAACTGCAATAAAAATGTGATGTTATCAAACTACTGTGTGTACTGTTCCTTCTCAGAATTAACGTGTTGGTGATATTCAGCAAATGAGTCGAGTTCTAATAGCCCGAACGATCGCTTGTCGTGCCGTATTTGTGTCTGCGTGTCTTATCAGTACTGGATTAAGATGCAGCAGCAGAGATATAAGAGTATTTACACGCAAACAGACGTGGAGTTAATTCGGATTCGACACGCGCCCCGAATACCCGGGTCAAATTCCTCGTCGACTATCCGCGCTAATATCTTATTCGTGTCATTAGCGAAATGCCAGCGATTTGGCAGCCTCGGCGCCAGCCCCGGCGTTCCTCGTGGCCGATGCACTCGCACCAGCTAAATTCGGGACCGTTGCATCACGCATCACTTTCGGTCACGTTTGTCACTCGGCTATTTTAGTTAAAGTCGATTATTAGAACGCCGTTTTTAGCCTCCCCGCTGGCTTATTCGAGCCCGCGGCGCTATGACTAACTGCGATGGTATGAGGAAACTTCCTCGACAATTTAGGTACTATATCCGACCTCTCATTTCCTATTTTAATGTGCCACAGCTAAAAGAGGGCAGAGTAAGGCTAGCCGAGTTACAAAGTCGGCACGCAAGTATGTATCGGTTCTCGGGCCGCAGTTATCTTGACTTTGCGGAAAGAAACCCGATCCGTATGGAGCGGCGTGAGCGAGGTCGCCGCGTCCGTTCGCGCCGGCCATCGTCACCGACTTATCTGTCCTAGCGAAGAAGAACTTTTTATCACCACTCTAATTAGAGGCCGCCATTTTATTCCCGCATTCATTGTGTTTTTGTCATTTCCTGTGCGAGGGATACTTAATAGCGATAGCCTATAAACAAGAGGGCGATGTCTGGGCGCGCGTCACGCTCCACAGAGATCCTGGAATGAGCGACGGTATGCCCTATTGCACAAGGTGAGCCGGCCGCGGCGCCCAAATGTTCACCTGCACTAAACGCGTCTTGTGCAACCGATACGTGGGTGATGTGCCGCGAATGGGAGCAGTCGCTCGTCTCGATCGGCGCGCCGGCCTCTGCTATTGTTACCAAACAGAATGTAACGATCAGCCCAATGTCAAGCCTGTGTCGACTTGGCATTATGCGGACGATAGACGCCGGCGCAGCACAATATTCGTGCTGCGTTTGCGTAGGCGACTAGATTTTCCGTTTCGGGTTGGGCTACTCGCGTATTATCTGTAGGTACGGCGCGTAGCGAAAGTCTAGTCGACCTTCGGCGCCTAGATATAGGCGGTAATAAGTACTTCGGGACTTGAAACACCTGATTACGGCTCGAATAAGAAACCGCATTAAGATCAAGATGGTTATGTCAGCGTTGGCTGCGAATAAATGTGTTATGAGTAGATCTGAGCGCCGATCACACGTTTCCGATACATTCCTAGCAGATATCGACGTGTCATTTATTTATGATACTCGCTATCTTACAATCTGAATAGTAAATCGCCTGCGATCGAATGTGATTGGTTTGCGTTTTCTAAGGATTTAGAGACTTAAAAAGCAAGACGCATTTTATATGTGATACAATCGGAACGCCGTTCGTGCTCATATTTCTCAAGCGAGTTAAATGTAGAAACAATGTTTCGAATTTTACGTGCAATAGTAGGTGAGTTTTATTTGTTTTGATAAGTCGATTGCCTTATGACATGCTCTTGGAATTGGACAAGGATACGTTTGACCCACAATGTATGCGCCGCGTCGTACGAACGTATTGGTGATTCAGTGTCATTGGAACATAAAAAGTGATGTAACGCCGAATGGGTTCTCCCGAATTCGGAGAAATTCATCCGCGTCCTTAAACATTGGCGGTTTTGTGTCAAGTTATGTAATATCTGAGTCTGATTGAGGTTGAACGTAAATCTTCGTATATTAAATATGTATCATAAATACAAGAGACATTATTCGTGTAATTTGAAAACATCATATCATACCCGGCTTATATGAAATCTCATTGTTAACATAACACTGTTGATGTTTAAATAAATCTGTTGCAATTTAACAATATTTGTACGGAAATAAATTTAAAAATGAAAGTTAACTGAACATGTTTATACAAGATTAGTTCTAAACCTTTATCGCAGCTGTGTTATCTCACATTGCAAATTAATGTCGCGTATTGTGTGACGGCCTGCCGCGGCCGCCCGGCACTGCACTACGAGGTAATATTGGAGTCTCAATTTCATTGTTTGCCCACTTGATGGATGCGGTTCGCCGTCTAGATTGTTTACACTCCCTTCCCCAGCCTTGGAGCGAGTTCAGTGACACCGTAACAAATAGAAATGTTTCTAATTGTACACATCCGCCCCGACTAGCGACCGGCGACCAGGACCTAGGACATCGCAACGCATCCTCCGTGTTTACATAACGGTTATAGACTCGGCATGTGAACACCCTCCGCGACTCGAAAATAGCCAGTCAGCCAGATACGTCGAAACAATTTTATAGCTCCCCTAATTTTGTACTAATACGAATGTCGACGGTGATTGATCTTACAGCCGTTACATATTGGCCGTAAGACTGCGTATTCCAGCATTCCGTGGGGATTTATCGCGCCTCGTCCGGTGCTGCATAAATATAATTAGAGGGGCCATTTATCAGGCCGGCGGAAGGGCGCACGCTATTGCTACTGTTAATCTCATATGGCTTGAGACGGCTCAATCTACTATGAAATAGAATGTCATAGCTTTACGGCTTCTTTGCTTGTCTTCTAAACTATTACCATATGCGGCTGAATATAAGTTTGTTTTATCTATTAACAATAGCAGTATATGTGACAATATAATCGATGTATGAACTTAATTATGATTAGATGTTTGAATCATGCTTTTTATAATAATGCGTAGTTTCAACGCGAGCTGCATTATTTCAATTTTAATGGTCTGTAATGTGTAATATTATTATTCTAGAACTGAAAAGCAATAAATACTATTAACTACTACAATATTTATTCTCAGTATGCTCAACTCGCTCGAAGTATTCCAAAGTGCATTTAAATCCTTTTGTTTATATTGCAGCAGAAACGTTCTCGATTAATCTTTTGCGCAATCAAAATATATCATTGTCTACATTCCGCTTAGAGATTGCAATAATAATGAACAACGTCCTTTAATAGACCTAACATTGTTTTTAGTATCATAATACAATCCTCCCGAACGTAATACTTATTTTTCATGACGTCAAGTATCGAATGGAGCTCGCGAATTGTTGACGTCTGAATTTATATTTCATTTGTTGTGCACCACGCTTGTTTTGTTTTTAATACGTAACCGAGCCATGTTTTACTTTTTTAGTTGGTTTCTTTAGTTGTCAACTGATAAGGAATGATTTTCGCAGCTTCGGTTTGTGGATAATCAAAGTATAAGTCAATTATATCTTTATTCAACTAGACTACATATTATTATAGTAATGCTTTTGTATCGTCATAGTATAAAAATAAATGTTACGGTATATGAGGAAAAGTCGGATCCAACATCCGTGTGGTAAAAGCTCTCTAACACCATTATTAGCATAAAGCGTGCAATCGAGTACCGCCTCCCAAAGTCTTAATATTTCAGCCCCTAGGTGTACATTGAGAAATACAAATTATAGGTTCTCTTTGCCAACTAACTGTAAAAGGTTAACCTAACCGACATTCCTGTATACGTATGGAAATTGTCTTTGATCCTTATGGAAGTGGACATAGTGAAATTTAGTTAGTACAATACCCGACAGCACGCGAATGCATTCATGAATATTTAATTGCGTTCGCCAGAACCATGACCTTTATTTTGGCCTCCCATAGCATCCATTGTTCTTTGACATTATCAATTTTGTGGGATAACATCTAATTTTCTATCGATCTCGATCTTTCGCTGTCCCATTAAGTCGTCTGACAAATCTCTGTATTGTTTACGAGCAAAAAATATTTCACATTTAAGATGACGTAATCGACAGCAGATCTGCTAGTGTTGAGTCACTGTCGCCTTGCCTCGGTGCAGCTAGATTCATTATTGATTTCATTAACCTTTTTTCACATGACTAACTCACGATTTGCATAGCTATTGCTGAATGATTCGGAGTTCTTCCGTTTCGGGCGTAGTGCGCGGGGTCGTCGCACTATTAGACTGAGGAATTCTTAGAGCATTGCAGATGTGGGTAGTGTGAAGAGGTCATTAGCAGACGCCTGTCGCCCGGGTGTCGTCATGAGACTTGTCAAAGCCAACGAGGTGTCTTCTCCGGTGTTGATTAACGCGTGCAACCCGATAGTGTGTTTGTTGTTCTGTGCTGGCGACATTGGAACTTAAATTAATTCCGAAGCACGCCACGCCTTCGTTGAAACGAACAGGAATGTTTTGTGTCGTTGGAGAGACAATTATTTTATTAATTAGTAAACACATTTGTTCGTTATTGCTAAGCAGCTGTGATATCACATTGCGAGTGACTTTACAATATTCTTGTACAAAGTTTTCTGGTAGTAAAAGGTTTTTTGCTTTACGAAACCAAGAACTTACCAGACGATTAGACCCTAGCCTGTTGTTCTATAGACTTATAAGTACGTAATTATTACTTTACACATCTGATTATAGCCACGCGACGATAAATATTATCAGTATAAATAATTATATATAATAAACATATTACGTTTGTTTATCTAATGTAAGTATGATTAGTTCCCTCAACATTGCCGAGCCGATTATTTATGAGAATATTAATTTCGATCGATATAACCGTTTTCGAATCATTACATGACCGGAAATTGCATACGATTGAGTACTCACTGTGATTACTATGGTAAATATGAGGTTGTGCCGTCCGAGCTATATCGTATAACTGACACGTGTCTTGTTAGCCTTATTATAGTTTTTAATATTATGTATGTATTAACTAAGTGTTACAATTATTATTATACTAAAGCATTACTCTATTCCTGTCTCGGTATTTCCGATCAAAACTACAACTGTGTGGCAGTTATGTTAAATATTTACAAAAACCTACAAAAATTTTACCTGAGTTTAACACGATGCATCTGCTCCAGCAAGTTGCATGTGTGTTTGAATGTGGGTGAGTGCCGTGCCTCGATGACAAAGCGTCACTTTCTTCGGGCGCAAATGAAGTGTGTCGCAGACATCTGTGCGATAGTCTGTGCTCTAATGTACTCCGGAAGCCATCAATTTAGATAGTGCGCCGGATTGCCGCAGGCCGTAGGATGAAACTATTGCTCGAAGAATGCACTGATTTATGATCTTCATTGTTTTGTATCCGAGATCTCCTACATCCTCATTTCATTAAGTGCTCCTTAAAACTTTATTGCCACTTGAATTAGACTCAGTTTTACAAACGCGTATTTACTGTTCGCTTCTGTTTACTACACATAAAGTTTTTTAAACCTAATGTTTATAATCTATTGTTGTATAACAGCCCGTTTCAGACTAGACTGTGAACAATTGAACTGGTTATTTGGTTTTGTTACAAATTGCGAGATTTGCAACATATGCTTTTGTTTTCGCGAATTACAATGTGGGAAAATAATGTCGTCTTTCAAGCGTCGTAAAGCAATCTAGATTATAACAAAATAAAAGACGTTTTTATGCTTCATAATACGTAGTATAAATTAATGCTTACAAATCGTAGGCTTTGATTACAAAATAGTTTGGCTCACACTATGTATGATTTACAGAATTGGTAATCTAATATCGGGTTTCCGTGGCAAATTCGTATCGCGGCTCACATTGCATGTTTTCGGCCTGTTGCATAGTTCACTGACGATTTATGATTTGCTCCGGTTACATTCGAATCAAGCCAATTTGGTCTCACAATTTATATGAATCATTTTATAATAACTCACTAGTATCGTGTTGTTAGTATTTTAATTTATTTATTACTATTGTTTGTGATAGTCAATCAATTGTTTTAGTACGACAATTCAATTAACTAAGGTACTTACTTCTTTATTACTGTTTAGTTTAGATTACTAGCGAAAAATACTAGGCTCCCATAAGATTGGTGGGGAGCATCGATCGCAGTACCTAAGTTTGCTCAAAATCAAATGTTGCTTTCATATCGAACACTTTCTCGGCGAGCGGTACCGAAGTATTGTTTATGAAAAGGGGGTCAAAAGAAAGCGACTGCGGGTCTGACTGGTCATTCAGCAATATCGGGGGTCACGGCCATTATGTACAAGAGCTGGCATCTAGTTGAACGATCTCGCCGCTACCGTGACCGTTTTTGTATGGTTTCCGTGACAATAACGTAACGCGTTTCCTTCATACCCGCTTTTTCGCCGACAGTTGTGCCATTGACAATGACAGCGTTGCTTTAGCTTGCCGCGTTATTTAGAAATGTACCGATGTTTTGTGCGTTCGCTGTTTCACAAGCGACAATAGCAATCCAAAGTTGCAGACAGCACAAACTGTATACATATATGTACGATATAAATTTAAAACAATGGATATTCAGTGCAATTAATTAATTTAATTGTTTTTATATGTATTTAACATACTTTTTTCCTATAGGGTGTATATTTGCTAGGCGTGTAAGCAATCGCACGTGTTTACTGTGTTTCAATTGTGTTGTTTGAACTAAGGTCTGTTCAGGGTTATTGGCATTGGGTTTAATTGCTGTTTCTTATTGGAGTGCAAACAATATCGTTTCCGCTGTAAATACTACAGTCACAGGGGTACCACTTGCACTAGAATGAGTTGTTTAATCACGTCCGTGAGTGTGTGTGTGTGTGTGTGCGTGAGTGAGTGTGTGTGTGTGTGTGTGTGTGTGTGTGTGTGTGTGTGTGTGTGTGTGTGCGTGAGTGTGTGTGTGCGCGTGTGTGTGTGTGTGTGTGTGAGCGTACCAGCTGTGTTACGTGTGTGTGTGTGTGTGCACATGTATGTGTGTGTCGAATCAGGAATGCGTTTGCGCAGCATGCCCGGTACGGGTCGTCTCATATGTTCGATCGTTCTTTGTATAGGTGTTTTACAGTTGCAAGGTCGTTCGTGTATGGTGCGACAGATAATTACTGTTTTCAATTTACCATCTAATTGTCGCAACGTGTAATTTTAAAAGATAAAAGAGAAATTGAATATTTTTAATACTTTATTAAAATGACTGGTTGAAATCTCTTCGGCCTCTCGACGGCAAGTCAATTACTTAAAGTCAGGTAAAAGTGCTCGAGTCATTAATTGCACGTTTTATTTATAAGTTGTATGTATAAAGCTTCTGTTTCTACTTATTTTAAAAGGGAAATTAAGTGTCAGTTAATAAATATAGAGTGCGGTGACTTCCCACTCTCGCTCGGGCGCAATTTGCATAAATGTTTCGTAAGTTTGAGCTTAACTAGGGTTCATGTTATATTCCTCGCGCCTTTTATAGTGGTTTTTTAATGAGAGGCCAGGAAAAGGAAGGTAAGGGAGTGAAGAGTTGTTTTACTCGTAAAAGCTTCTTGATTCAGACGAAGAAGGTTGTATAGGTAAGGAAATTATCTATATTTAAATATTTTTTTTATACCCATTTTTATTTGCTCGTGAATTTTATGTTTTTCTTTGTTGTGTAGATGTTACATGTAGATATATATTTTAATCAATTCAAGTACTTACGTTGTTCGTACAGAAATAATGCACAAATGAATTATACATAGTAACTTTTTCATTAGTACCATTAAATATTTTTTTAAAGATATTTTTTGCGACGTACTGTATTAATAGATGGAATACGGTATAAGTATTATGTTGCTTGAAACCAGATTCCCATATAAACACAGACATAGACACACTAACCGTTTTAAGTTTGCGAGCCTATATTGAAATGATTGCTGTACTGAAGATTTAATTGAAATCAAATTGTGCTCAATATTAATTAATCGCTCGGTTCTCGTAAAGGTTTATTAATATACAACCATAGACGTATAACGCAAAGACTGATAGTCCCTTAATAATCGATTCGCCGTAAGTGAAGCCAAAAATTGTATGTAGGTGTTATCAGCACGTTCTTATACTAGATGACACGCACACAAGCCCACCGATAATGTTGCCCTAAAATGTGGAAAAATTTAAATCTACGAAAAATATTCATTTTTATATGCGATGCACTACGGCGATCTATGTAAGCAACATTGTCTACGTTGTAATGGCTTCACTTTGCGAGCTCATATTGCGGTTCTATGTGTTATAATTCTACGCATACAACATATAGATGTACACGAACGAATGCTACAGATTTAATTCGATGAAGTTGTTAATCCGCTTATCTATTATTGGAATGTTATTTCTCGTCCGTAGAGACTCGTCAAGGATTTGCATAATACGACAAATGTTCCAGCCTTGTGTAGTTATAATCTGTGCTTAATTAAATTACTAAACGTAAATTGAAATGTCAAAAGGATTAGCCGCGAACGGGGAGAGTTTAATGACATCGCTAAAACATTTATAAATAGGGTCCTATGAATATGTTTTTGAACTGGATTTTCAGTATGATTATTAAGATGAATGGAAATTGGAAAAAGTAATTTTAAAACGATGTTCAGGGTATTGCCCTTATCATAACTGTCATTGGCTTAAAGGTTTTATCGAGTATTCTTACTAATATTTTAAGAGATAATATAAGATAGATTTTTTTTTCAGTACAGCCACGGGAACGAAAATAACGCGGGCAAAATCGTAGATCGCAGTTAGTTTACAGTATTCGTATCGTGTATTAATTTGTAGACCGTTCCAATTCTAACACGATGTGGGTGGCAAATGTGTACATTTTTCATTCTTCAAACACTTAAGATATATTTGTACGAGACCTCCAGCGTGGTTCTAAAAAGTAAAATTTGAAGTGAATGAGTTTAACTCTCGGCCGAGATTATTTGTTTATCGCGAACCATGTGTTATGTTATTAGTAAGTATTATTAAAGGATCTTTGTTTCAGTTCTAGTATTTTATATAATTTATTCAGGAAAGTAGTGTAAGGAATCTACATATGAACATATTTTATGTTTTACTGATATGATGTACAGAGTAATTCGATATTTTATATATAAAATTGAATTAATTTAATAGCAACATTGTAGTTAATTATTCGGCCGTTTATTGAACACTCTGCGGTGAATATCGCTCGTAATGGCTTTCCAGTTTTGGTCAGAAATAGGCTGTCAATATATTCAGAGGTAATATCGGATACATCATTAATTACAACATTCCTATGTACCGTGGAGAAGAGGTTAATTGATAATTTAATGGGTTGAGACTGAGGAAAGGGCCTTTAATATCCACATGTATAATTAATATTGCACGTATCTGTAACCTGTTTCCAGAATTATGTGGAAACGTTTCCTATTTTTCATTATTTTTATTAATTTTTATACTCGTTTTATCGACCCATAATCGCTGTACGTTTCGTTTGATTATACGCAGGAATTTGAAGCAGCAGTTTTTTGTTAACCGTAGATGCTTTAATCAATGTTTAATTCGTGTCGAACAATACCCGTTGCGCGGCGAACCCATGCTGTTCGCGGGTTTTGTACCATAATTGGGACGGAGCCAATTACGTACACCTCGTACAATGCAAATGTACGAGCAGCTCCACGTACACAGATCGCAGATAAAGAAGAATGAGCTCACGGCGTCTTTAATTCGACAATCATTACCGATGTTTGTTCAAACAGTTACCCGGCACACATTCGCCGCCGCATCCGAAGCCGTTTGACGGTGTCTACGCTTTGTGATTTCGACCCGGCGACCTTTATTTAGAAGCTCAGGATATCCCATTACCAGCGATCGTTGAGCTAGCGAACACTATGCGCCGCTCAGCCGGCTCGGAGCCTCGAAAGGGATCATACATAAATGGACGTGTAACCTAGTGGGGTGCCCGTTAGTCTTGACTCGTTGAGGTCATCGACAGGTGGCGATTTGCAATTGACGAGCGTGCTTTTCCTATTTTGGTCGTGCATTGTTGGAGATATAGTCATGTCCTGTTGTGAACCTGTCCCCGCTATGTCTTCCCAGTTAAACTAGTTCTGACGAAGCTCGCGGCGCGCTCTAATGAGGTTTGTTTTGACGTACTATTTGATGGCTTACGTCCTCGTTAATGAGCCGAGTGCCGTTACAGTGTAACTGTTTAATAGTCTAAAGTCTTACTTTATCCGTACTTGTATTGTTTTAATTTTTTGCCTATGGATACGTAATATGTAGAAGTGTGTATTTTTATAATTACGGGTCGATTTTTAAAAGTTATTTCTTCATATTAGTTAGTCCAGTTATATGTATAATTAGAAGACTTGTGTGGCTATTTAATACCAGGCTAATAACCCGGTTATAGTACTCGAGGACAACAGCGGGTCGGTGCTAGTGTACTGATAAGATTGTAGGTTATTTTGGTGTCAGACCACTTAGCATTATATTGACCCTCGGAATAATTGTTTAACAGCAATCAATCATAGGAGTTAATTTTGTATTTCAAGGAAGAGGTTGCCGTGAGTGCCTTTCGACTGTAAACGTCTGAACTTACGTGTCATAAGATTTTTGATGGGAAAATTGATTTTTAATAATACATCGATTGGAGTTGGTAAGCGAAAATGTATCGTGGATCGCAACGAGTTTATACCTTTCAGTTTTTTAAAAGTGTATAATAAATTAATATTTAATATAACATACAAGAGCATAACATAACAAAGAGGATGTGTATTTGTTTGCAGATTTGAAGCAGTTACTGTAAAGGTCGTTCTTTTTAGTTTTTTCAAATAAAAATAATAGTATAGGCAATACCTGTATATTATATTTATTTTAGTTTTACTTAAAAACGTAAGATGTGAAGTGAAGTCGTTGCAAAGGCCGGCAACACACTCGTGACATCACGAGTGCTCATGGGCGGCGCTGATCACTTTCCATCAGGTGACACGCCAGTTCGTTTGCCCCCTATTATATAAAAAAAAAAAAAGTGTATCTATATATATATATAAAAGAAAGTCGTGTTAGTTACTTCACTTATAACTCGATAACGGCTCAACTGATTTGGCTGAAAATTTGTGGGGATGTAGTTTAGAACCTGGAGAAGGACATAGGATACTTTTTATCCAGTTTCCAGGAGAATAATTTTTTTTATGAAAGTAAACGCGGACGGAGTAGCGGGCAACAGCTAGTTTTTAATACAACCGTATTCTTCCGAAGTTTTTAACCTTGTTTCCACCTGACGTTTAGTTTGAGCGATGGTGTAGTTAGTGATAATTGCTTATCTAATCACACGTACTTGTTTAACGGTGCTTTATCGAAAACATTAGTGCATGAAGACATGTTCTCTCTGACATGTTCTCTCTTTTGACGTAAAATGTAGGTAGTAGGTGGTGAGACGCGAATGGCTTAAGATAACTGTTAGTTAAAAAGATAATGACCTGTTACTTATTTTTTGAACAGCAGGTTTTGTTTTTTTTCCTAGTTGAGTTTTTCGTCTCTATCCCATGTTTTTCCGGGTTAATGTACACTTAAAGTGGTAAAGTGGTAACTTGGTTCAGAAAATCCAGAAACTTTTATGAAGGCAGACATTTTTATAAAGGCTATTATACTTTTTTTTTTTTTAATTAAGTCAGTGACACAGATAATAAATAATATAATTATGTATATCATAGGTATACAGTGGCGCGGGTGCTATTTCTCACCATAAAACGAATCATATGCCACATTCAGGGCACATTCATTAATTTCTTTAGCTTCACATTTTTCACACATTAAAGAATACCGAAGCTGATAAAAATATTAACATTCTGTTATAATCTGCTGAACTGATTTTAAAAATTATATAAGAATTTGTATATTGAGTTATTGATTGATATGGGTAATATGTATGGACGTACAGTTCATTACAATATATTCATAATTATTATCATTACAGTCTCTTAAAATCTTAACAGTAAAATATTTCGCGATAGGTATTATATTTTAAATGCGAACGTTTATGTTTGTTGCTTCTTCGTGCAATAACTACTGAATGAATTGGGTTATAATTTGATATGCAGATAGGTTAGATCTTGGATTAACACGTAGGATACTTTTTACCCCAGCCCGGAGTTTGGCTTTAGACCAAAGTTCCGGGTGGCACTGCATATGGGCTGGCGTTTCTCTTACCATCAGGAGGGCGTCCAGCTCGTCTCACCACTTCATAGTATAAAAAAAAATATAGCCACTGGAACTACGCGAACGAATGGCGTAGCTAGAATGTAATAAAGAATAATATATCTATGGCTGTTTTCATAAATAACGTTCAGTATTGTGATGTTACGTATAAATTACACGGTCATCGCGACGGCGTATGATTCACGAACACTTGTGCCAGGAACGCGTTCTGTCAATAATGTATGAAGGCTTAGCTATATAGGATATTGCTAAGTTATATACGTATAAATATGTGTGGAAAGACTTATTGGTACAAGAAATGAAAGAGAAACACTTATATAGGTGATTACGTGAAAGAGAGAAATAAAAATATCTTGGCTTGTAAGCGATATTTTCATAAAATTCGATATGAGGATTTTCAATAATAAAACTTTCGTTAAATAGAAGGCGAAAGTACTTGTGGGTGGTGTCGATCACTTACCATATATAAGATATGAAAGACTTATTTTAGTATGCACACGATTCCTTAAGAGTTTCTGATATAACTAAGAAATAGACTATTTTGCGTATATAAACAATTTCGTTGCAACTATGTATTAAATAGTGTTACAACTTCCCAGTTCGTTTCTGTTTAATTTGTGGACATCACGATATGTTTGCGCTTCCTCTCAATATTTCTTGGAACGAATAAGCGTATCGACGTAGGTATCTGAGAATTTTAATAGTATATCACGATGTATGGTAATTGTTTTTGTTGTACCTATAGGTATTTCATGACGATTTAATTGTCAAGAGTCCTTTAGCCCTACTCCGAACACTATCAACGTTGATATTTTCTAGTTTGTATAGTTTTTAAGCGACTTCGAATAAGAATAAAAACTTTTTGTTAATGTTTCGATTACGATGAAGATCATTACGATGAAGTGATGTTGCATCAAAACTTTTCGATATCGACGACGATTGCGTTGGGAGTATAGCTTCTTGTTAAGTTCGACTAGCTTTAGTTATCTTAATAAAATGCTGTGGTTTACGACAAGCGTGAAGGAGAGGAATGATTTATGTGTAGCAGCGGCGATAAATAATGTTAGTATAATAACGGCAGGTTGGCATTAAAGAGTCGGTCGGGTAATGAGTAATTAGTCGTGCGAACGTAACCTATAGGACGAATATGTATTAAAGTATCCTTACTTTTTTCTATGCTTAATCCAATCTGAACTATGTATTATTATTTAATCTAATTGAAATTATCTATTATTAATATGTAGTATTATTTAGGTACGTATTAACGGTACTGAAGTCGAATATTCGAATTGGCGGTGTTAAATTGAAATTTTTGGTTTACATACATTTAAATATAATTAATGATGAAAAAAAAATGTTTTGGTTCCATAGCAGAACTTAGTTTACAATGTGTCTATGGCGAGTTGTGGGTGTTTTAAATTAGAAAGATGATATCTGTCCAATGACATTTTGATGTGTAAAATTTTGTATAACTGAAACCCAATTACTTAACTTGCAATTCATTCGTCCAAACATAATAAATTATATCAAATAATTTGTATTGTAAATCCGCTCATAGATATTTTATTTCAATAAAATCGCACGACCGTGTATACAATGTGTACACCCCGTAAGAGTAGATCCATTGTGCCGCATTCCATTCGCTATGACTGGTAGCTGTTATGAAAACATTTTCACACTCGGCCAGTGGTAAGAACTCGCAACACTTGATTCTTGTAACCGTTTTTAACTGATCTCTGATAGGTAGGTACTCTTTAATAGCGACGCGCGGGAACTAAATATAGGAATGCATTTGTTATGATACGGACGTGGTGTAGCCGTACTTTGTATTGTGTTGCGTTGTGTTGATAAGGGATGAATTACAACTGTTAAATTTGTGATATTTTCAAACGTAAAATTTGAATGAGTGTAGGTAATAAGTGTTTTGCTTAGTCCCCATGATTAAATTGAAGAGTAATTGCTTATGGCATTAAATTTAAAATATTGACATAAACGAACTGCTGTTTTGGCATTTTGTTGTTATCTTATTACATCTAATTGTATATCTTGATCTGGTTATTTTTAATCTAAAAGCAAGCAAGAGAAAAGCGTATCTTGGTTGAGAGTTTAATTTGAACGAAATGTAACTACGTACCGCTACTCGTTAATTGAATGTGTTCTTCACGTATCGACAGATTGGCGAATGAGAGCCGAGACCGATTTCGGTCAGTTCCCGTTAGTTCGTTATCGTTCGCACGCGATTTATTTGCGACATATTCAGGTTCCTTACGGTATAACGTATAGGTCAGTCGCTCACCACCCCTATTGATGATATAGATCCTACTTACTTGTAATAATATTATAAAGGCATTGCAGTAGGTAGTATGTGGTGATGTAGGGAGTAATATTTGGAAATGTATAAGGATAAAATAATGTAGAAATAATCCATTTGAGAACCGAATTTAAAAGCCGTATGATTATATATGAATGAAGCACCAAATAATATGTACATGGAATGAGTGTCATAAGCTATATTGTAACAAATTCGTTGATTCAAATAAATATATTTTTAAAAGATGAACCTTTGATGCTTCGATGTCAATTTATTTAAATAGGTACCTACTGCATGTGTGTATATGCGTTACTCTCTTTCTAGAAATTCAAAATTTTAGCTGTTATTGGTCGTGAGAGCCTAATGTAGGTAGCTCGTATGTCACCGAGAAGCACGAAGCCACGTCACGCATGCTCTGACCCGGTTCTTACAGATTTATACGTTTGGTAGTCACAACTGATGGGAACGTTCTTTAGAATTATAGAATGCCTCAGAAATTGACTCAGGACTAGCTTACTTAATGTTTTATGATATCTAAATATATATAATTCAAAGGTGACTGACTGACATAATCTATCAACGCACAGCATTGGACGGATCGGGCTGAAATTTGCCATGCAGGTAGATGTTATGACGTAGGCATCCGCTAAGAAAGGATTTTGATCAATTCTACCCTCAAGGGGATAAAAAAGGATATGAAAGTTTGTATGAAAATCATCAAAAAATGGCTGGTGTTGCGATTATAATGTGTCGTAGTTTTATCCCTACTAATATTATTAATGAGAACTATATCTCCCGTTTGATCTAATGTCCTCTGGTACAGATAAAGTTTACAGTTTGTGAATAGGCTTTCATTGCAAAAAATCAAATCCAATCCATGATAATAAAGTCGCGACCTCCTATTATATTAAGGTTTAAATATGCACACGTTTTCTACAATCGCTATGTAGGTAGGTATATTAGATGACTCCACATCATTTCTCTAAGGCCGAACACGAAGACGCACGGAAACATTGACAATCGTCAACTTTCATTCGTCATGTCGTCACATGTCGCTTCCCCGTGTGCGCGGCGCTTTTTGCGCGCTCGGGTAAAAATGTGCTTAATGCGCTTAACCTTAGTGGGAAATGTATTGCGAGCGGCGGGCGCCTTTAATTGCGGAAGAACACCGCTGTACAGTTAGCTACTATGTGTAGGGAAAACATTTTTTTGAATTTGTAACTTGAGTTAGTATTAGAGCCATGCAGTAAGGCTCGACTGGGACGGCTCGCCTGGGTGTAAACCTTCTACAATAGAGAAATACTAATGGGGCAAAGCTAAGCGTTTTGGACGCTACGAAAGAACAAAGTTCTAAACCGCGCTTATGGTTTTTTTTTGAGACAGTATAAATACAACTATTGATACGTAGTAGTTCAACTCGTAAGAGGTCATTTACACTTCTAAGTTTATAAATATTGGAATAAATAAACTCAATAGTGTATTGTAATATTTTTTTGCATAAGTACCATTATTACTTTTAGTGTCTTGATTGGTGTTTTTACTTGATAAACAGATATATTATGTCGAAGTGTTCAGGAAGTGCCAGCCCGCACGATGGGCTCATTTCACTTATTTGTCGCGCGGTGTTTGCATATGTGTATCGCTTCATTTCAACGGTGTCATGTATCTCATCCCGTTGGACCGAAACTCTTTGTTCGCCGGCCCGAAGGTCATTCGAAAGGTGCCCAGATATCCTGAGACGTGGCATGTGACGTGCCTAGCGGCTAATAAACACCACGACCTTAATTACCAGCGAGATAAACTATTTTTTATAGCACTTTTGTCTCGTAACTTTTACTTTATCACACGCCAGTGTGTATTATTTATTTGTTTACGCCAACGTTTTCCGTTTAATTTAATTTAATGTATGGGAAACTTGACGACGCGGTGCTTGATGATCCGGAAGACGCGACATGTTTATTATTATTATTATTATTATGCGAATAGTGTTCTGTGTTTTTATATTAAAATAGTAATAATTTACATGATAGCGAACGGACGTGTACTTTCACTGTTTGCGCGAATATAATGATTTTTGTGGTCACTTTGTTATGTAAAAATGTAAAGGTCGTTTTCGGTTCATAGATACGATTATTTAATGTGGGGTTTAATTTGGTGTCTCATTTATTTTTCTTATTATGATAGTTCTAGAGATAATGCCGTTTGTGCGTAAGTATGTAGATTGTAAATATTGTTATTCGTGCTTAATGAAGAATTGAAATAAGTCTAGTTGAGTTGTCCCACACATATAACGTATATTAAGATTATATATTTGTGTTATTCAGAAAATACATTGAATTAAATTTAAAGGTGCATTCCATCAAGCCTAAATCCAGCGATTAAAGCCAATAAGTATCCGTTATTCCCATTGAATGTTTATCAATTAAGAGTAGGTAGGTGGGTAGGTATATAATGTGCATGCACGATTAGCGCGCGGCGCCGGCGCGGGCGGCCCATGCGGTGGCCCAATTCGGCGCGCGACCGACCGCGCCGAGAGCTGTGACGTCATTTGATATATTTAGTGCATTTAGTGTGACGTAATTTGATGTATTTAGTATCTACATGCAAGTGATATTGAAATGATCGGTGATAGTAATGAGTGTGGTCGTAATTCAGCTTGAGAGAGGGAGTATCATTATTAGAAAATTATAGGGTTTATTTTTTTAAGAATTATGATACCATAGATATAGCAATATGAAGATAGATAGTGGTGATATAGAATGTTATGGTTAATGTTAATTCTAAACGGTTTTATTTTACTTATATGTAGTTATAAAAATTGGTGTTTATTATTGGCTAGTCTATTTGGAAAGGTATTTTGTGGGCTGTTCTTTGCTATTTCTTACAATTGTTTCTAAACCCAAATTTAAATAATAAATGTAAAGGTATATAAAACAGTATAGATGTAATAAATGTTCTATGTTAAACATACGTTGTTTCTTCAAGTGATCATTCTTTCTTAAGCTCACATAAAATAAATTCAGTCGGCGGCCAACACATACATGTTTTCGACGAAGATCGCGTGAATCTAAGTCATTACTAATCGTATTGTAATTTATGTAACCATGTTAAAAATCTAATGAATATTCATCGAAGCCGCTTTTTTATTAATGAAAGAGATTTGTTGATCGAAAATTGAACATGTTCTGATGATGAAATCAACGTATAGTATAAGCTATTTTATATTGAATAGATGTTTCTATGTTTATATTTTACTAGCTGTTGCCCGCGTGGACTTTCATATAAACTTTGACCCCCCCCCCCCTCATTACCCTTTTATCTCAGGCTCTAGACCATCTGTGTAAATTTCTTTACAATCGGTTCAGTACTTTTGGCGTGAAAGCGTAAGAGACAGACGGACAGAGTTACTTTCGTATTTATAATATTAGTAGGGATTATAGTTCTTAAGAATCATACAAAGCAAGTAGGTATTATTAAAATCAGTATTTAGCTACACTCGTTTTCGAGTTATGAGTAACGGAACTAATCGGAGTTTATTTTAATAGTACCTTGTGTGTGTATGCTTAAATCTTTTAAATAACGTAACAGATTTTCATATTTTTTTGATAGATAGAGTGATTCAAAAGAAAGGTTTATGTGTATAATACATGCGCTAGTCTATAATATTAGGTTATAAATATGCATATGTAACATTACGCACCTGTTTTGCTGGATTTTGCAACTGGAAATGTAAAAAATATTCGCATTATAGATTGCGACACGAACGTGACATTTGCTAATAATCAAATTCATATTTTGATTGATTGTACCTACTACTAGTTTGCACTTAACGTGTGCAATGTTAAATTCAAATTTGTACTATTTCGTCATGTATGTAGGTGAATGTAGGTGTAATACTAGCGATGTGGCTGGCTTCGTTCGAGTTAGGTGAGAATATAGAAGAGAAGATATGGAAATATTATCTTGGATAGTAGGCATTTATTTGTAGTTATATCGGAAGACAACCTAATAAGTAAGTTGGGGATCAGAATAGTTAACAAATAGATTACTTTTACCTATCTTTAAATTGAATTTTGAAATTCTTTGTTTTAAGTTATTGCGTACAGAAATGCATACTTTATATTAGGTACCTTCTACAAACAGTTTTAAATTTGTATTAAAAACCTCTAGTACTTCAATATTAATATTTAAAAAATCAAAGTACAAAAATCTCTTTAACGTAATTACGTACGCTGTTTTACTTACGTTCACGTTACGTGTAAAATACAACTTTGAACGAATCGCGTATTAAACTAAACATTATATTTAAATAAAGAAATGTTTTTAATTAAATAACTATTTCCCAATATGAATGGCAGTTTGTACATATTATAGAAGTGATTTCGTCCGGGCCCGACAGCGTCGT
>JADANM010001810.1:8626424-8664633 GCA_026213755.1 Eurema hecabe
CAATAACTATCCTAAAGTCAACTGCGTCGTAAATGCAATAATTAGCGTGTATCATAATATCGCGATCGCATGATTCAATCCAGCGTGCTACGGTCCATTACGTACAGCGATTCGAACGTTCAATTACCCACGTGAATGCGCAATTAAATTACTATAACAATACAATTGAAAAGTACAGCTGAAATGCTAAGGTTTCGTGATTTATGGGGAGACGGTGTGGACAATACGAGTCGTCCATACATGGTGCAATCTCGTTAAAGTCTGTTTGTCACTGGTTCAGAGATAAGGGGTATAAGGATAGTTGTGAGTTGTACGCAAATGGCGACGATCGTTATCTAAGCGTGCCAATCGTTTACACTTGGCTCGAGGACGCAATTATCACCTGTACACCTGTTTGTTTTGCACTAATGCGTTCCGTAGATCAATGTTCGTGTGTAGACTTGGAAAAGTATTTGAGCAAACTCAACGCGTTCCTCACTATGCTGTGGCCTTTTTGGAATAAAACATGTTGCAGTTTAGAAGTGGTTTTAGACAGCCAGTAATTGCTTTATCTATAACATAAAATCCTACTTATCTGTCACCGTCATGTTACATACAAAAAAGGTCGAATACAAAATATGTAATAGTTTTAAAGGAACTTTTGAACTATGGCTATTTATCATTGACACAATAACGAGTGACACAGTATGTATGGGTCAAATGCGTGGTTGGTTTAATGAATATATTAACAGCTCACTATGCAAGATATTGCAATAGATACTTCACGTCATAACAGCAGAGATGTTACTACAGCATTAGCGCATACGAATGGCTGATTTCGGTAGGTACGTGTCCACGTGGGACGGACGACATCGGATTATGTGGCCCTATATGGCCCGCCGGACTGTCACTCTCAATGCCGATACATTCTAATATTCCGCTTTCCTACTGCGCATATTGTTTACATCACCGTTACCGAGTCAAGGCGATCAAAGGATCAAGTCGCGTTGGGCCATGAATTAATTTTCTTTCGAAATTTTCTCGAATACAAATAAATGTGTATGCGAGATGTAGTAGCGTGACACATTTATAACATAGTGTCAAATGTGATATCGTGCGAGATTTTTCTCACTTTTTGTCGGACAAACATGTTTATTTCACACACATGTGTTTATGTCAATATGTGTTTTATTGTAGACGACAAAATTTGTGGGGTTAGTTGTAGAGAAATGCGTAATTTTAAGTTTAAAATTCGATCAGTAAAAAATAGTCATAGTATAATTTTTTACAATTTAAAACAAAAAATAAATATAGATTGCATGTGAAACGTGCCAGAAATAGACTAATAAAATGTTTCGATGTTAGTCCTTAATCAACGTGATCTCAGTACATTGCGCTCGCTCATCACATGCCTCTTTAACCTGTAACCTTCTAATCGTGGTGAATCACGTCCCGTGACAATAGAACTGCACGTTTGGGCGGTCAGCCAAACCGGCTCCCGCTCCGGTCTCTCCCAGCATTCCCTGCATGTTCGTCACCGGCGATTCATGCAAATGATATGCAAACACCGCCGTCGGGGCCCCCTCGACCCCTGACACGACTCGACGGTTGCTATTTTTTAATGTAAGCACCAGCTAAGCACTGGGAATTGAAGAATCGTGACATATGCGGTAGCTGCTAACCCGATTTCTAAATTTAAATTCGTTAGAAGTTGTATTATGGTTGAAAACAGTCTGAACTCACTCTATTTATTTATGTACTCCTAGTAGTTTTCTGATAAACGTTTTTATATAAATATTCTCAGTATGGCAATGTATGAAAAAACGATGGCCGCTTTTTGTATTTACAAATTAAGGCAATTACCGTAATACTCTGTCACAACCTTTTAAGTTCAACGTTCGCATTACGGAGCCTCTAGTCGACGCAGACCAATATAGCCCTTACTGCCTTATAGATAAAGTTTTGTAATACAAACCAAAAACGTCGTGAAATATGATTTTAAACGCCCTTGTATAGTTCCGGGCTAATTTAAGTAGAAAATTGAATTACCGCAGATAAGTGAAAAAGCTCGTGTAATCATTTATCAGATAAATTTGTCACCAGATGTAATAAGGATCTTAATAATATATGCACTTTACGTCGCTCCGAGTCCTGATTTCCATCGATTGAATGTAAGCTGGTTCTTATTTATAGAAGTCCGGATGTTGCGAGTGCATTGGTCCGAAGAAATTCTCTAACCGAATGGATTATGACTTCCGAAATATTACCAGGGTGACATAATGGATGCGAAGGTTGAAATGTTTGGACGGAAACACGCCGTGCCGGAACGCTATACTATTTATGACCTGTTTATTCTTCAACAGTGCTGTTTGGCGTTCCCATCGTTATATAGTGACGTTCAAACAATGCTTAATACACGCTGTAAATGCGGTATAATGAGTTTATGTTGTAAAATATGACCATACAACGCGTTGTTGGGCTGTTTTTTTATAGTGTGTGAATTTCGTAGTTCCATTACGAAATAGTAGCGTCGATATTCTCTCGATACGCAATTAAAGATTCTTGTCTATGCTATAGTATAATTATGCGTAATGGAAAGTGTTTTACACGTTATAAAATTGTTTCCTCCATTAAAGCAAGCGCATTAGTATGCGGGCGAGATAAATTTCAATAAAGAAACAAGTATGCTTCGTCTAATGCACCTTAAAACAATGTTTTGTTTAACTCCAGCTTATCTCAGATCTAATGCAGTCTTTATCGCGAGAGATCGTATCTGGACACAGCGCAGCGCACCCATGCTATAATCTTATATGTGGAAATTAAGTTATTTATTTGCCGATTGGACTAACAACATCCGCGAATACGCAATACGATATCTGATCGCTGAATTGTAGTTGAAAGGTTTTGGTTGCGAAAGATAGACGATATTGTTTTAGTGATATGAAAAGTTATTTCTGTATTAAAAAGTTTAAGTTATATGCTAGTACATATTTACTATGAAGAAGCTGAATGTAAACAAATTGTTTCAAAATTATCGAAATCAAATAATACAATTCAATAATGATTAATAAATTAACAAATTCTTTCGCTTGGCACTGACCCAGAAAGTGATCGAATGAGCTGTCGGTTTAAACTAATATTATTGTAATTTGATGGAAGGTTTACTAAAGATTAGGTGACATCAACCCTGACCTTTAATAGAAACTTTGTCACTGTTGCAGATCGTTTCTTAGTGGCTAACCCAGATAATTTTACGCGTGATTTTTTAGCGCGTACGAAATAATTATTTTACGCGTGAGTTCGGTAAGTTTATAAATTTGCGAAAATGTGGTGGTAAAATAATACAATTTATCTTTCGTTTCGAATCCTACGAAGGTTTAATAATTTCCTAGTAAATTTATAAATTTGCTGTTCTTGTCATTCTCCGGTGATATAGGACCATAGAGAGTACATTTCCAAATATCCTTCAAACAAAATAGATACAAGGGGTCTCTCAATGATTTAGTATTCATTGACTCGTGTACACTCGAACATTAGGCGACAGCCCTGACCTTTACAGTAACCTAAGTTGAACAACAACAGTTAGCTGTGAGTAGCTGTAACCCAAATATTAGCGGACAAGCAAGGATATTCAAACAGTGAACGCGGAGATGGAGATTGACGTTATAAGGACATTTCTTTATGTTATTTTCTGACTAGCTAATGTGGACAAGGTTTTTTACTAATTAATTTACTTTGTTAGCTAATTCCTATAGACCTGTCCATCATTTTGTATCAAATGACATCACTAAAGTGGCTTCTAAATAGCAAAGGTTACCGATATGTTTTCTTTTTCTGCTTCTTATTGGATATATACGTAAGAACAGGTAGGTATATCAACACAGTTCTACGCTAAGCAGAGCTTGTGCTATGACAACTAGATAACTGATAAATCTTCTCACTTCTTCTTGTTCCTTGACTTCGAACTCAGAAAAATACAAATATAATTTTCCAGTGTGGGAATCGAATCCACGACCTTTTGCGCAGAAAGCAGTTGAGCCACCACTGCGCCAAGTACAAACTAGAAACACATTCTTTAAATGGTGTTATTGTCTAACATATTTATGGCTAGAAAGCAAACAGCTGATATTATCTATAATATTATTTTCATACTATGTATGGCGGACGGTTTGAACAGAAACCATTAGTTGTCGGAACCGATAGGCGATACATATAAATTGATATTGAATGTTAATGAAACGATATATGCTCTCGTTTTGTAATCCCAACACCGTTAGATTTAAATTGACCTTTGTTTGCCTTACCTTGTATGATTCAGAATTTTACGTAATTTTTCTGTAGTAATTGTCTAACGGTGTTTTGCTCGGTTGTGGGTATAAGTAAAGTAAAAAAAGGCTTTATTACTTACTACTTACATAAATTAAATTTTTACATTTCCTATAATTATAACACACTGGTAGTAGTCGCATCTGCGGCGTAGGCCTCTCCTAAACCTCTCCATAACTCTTTTTCTCGAGCCTTTTGCATCCATTGGTTACCACGCCTGTTGTGGGTAAGTAGGATGAAAATGGTTGTTTGCATTATGACGGTGTCTAAAGATACACATTTTACGGTAAAATTTCGTTGTATCGTTATTCAATGTAATAGTGTTACAAAGTTCGGATTCAATGACTAATATTTTTATTGAGTCTTAACTGTTGAGGGCATTTAAATTTGATTCGAATTCTAAATATAGATAGTTAAATATAGAATAGAATAGAAAAAGTATAGAATAGACTATAGATGTGAAGTTTTGTATTATCTATTATTTTGTATTATTTATTATTTATATATAGTATATATTGTATTATCTATGAATGTTGCTGCGTCTTCTAGCCTACTTTGATGTATAATCTTTACTTTTTTAACGGCTTTTTACGAATTCTGGATGTGTCTTGTGAGGTCGTTCACCAGTGATGCATCAGCGCGCATCGGAGCCGAATTATAGTTACGAATGCAACAACCGTGAACCGAACCACTCAAGTTTATTACCAATTTCGTAATAGCTATTTGTGTTCGCCTTATCGACGGAATTCATTTAGTAGTAAAACGTTTATATTTTGCTCTTTATGAGTCATCATTAATGTTCTCATGTTATTTTGTTGTTTAATTGTGGCTTGTTTTTAAAATTACAGTATGTACGTATAGATTATCTTACGGTACTGTTCTTAAGTTTGTAAGGTTTAGAAAGAGTATCTAGATGTCGCTTAATAGTTGTCGCCGTAGAAACGGTTATTATCTACCAGCGTCCATCTTTCCCAGACAATACAACTTGGATTTTTTTAAGGTTAGGGTGAATAAGCTAGGGGCCTATTAGTAGACAAGACATGAACAGGTCAAATAGTAAAAATATTCTGCAATCTGCATAGTAATATTAATAAAAACAAACACTCCTCACTCATAAACAAATACTTGTATTGTTAGAAGAGGGTTTGGATGTGCTTTATGCATGGATTGTTGTGAACATTTTTGTAAGTACTCGTTTCCCTAATAAACAAACGAGAACCCACGCAGTGACTCAGTATATACCCGCTAAGGTCATACAAATATGTCCTTCGGGTATCGCAGTGTTTACGGAAATCGCCTTGACCGACCTCATTAGTTCCGAATTAGATTTATACTTTATTCTCGTATGAACACAGCTGGTTGGTATTCGTTAATTGGTGGTAAGAGATTTTGTTGGAAATTTTTTGGGTATGATTAGAAGAATTGCTTAATAGTTTGTTTCTGTATTAATTTTTCTTAGCAGACTCGTTCGTGCAAATTATGTGGTACTTTTCCTTACATTTTTGCTATAGAATTGACTCGTCCACGATCTCGTAATCTACAACTTTGGGAACAATGTTATGAACATTAATAAATAGCCTATTTCAATCTGGGATAGTGTAGCTTCACAATGGCGATAATTTTTCCAAATCTACTGGATATAGTTCGTTTCTATTAGTACTAGTCATTGCAAACAAATAATCAATCTTGACTCTATAAAACGTTAGTTTAAACTTTAGAATAATATCTGTATGTTATGGTAACTAAAGCTTTCCTAATTGATGCAATAAAGAAACATTAGCCAGAGAACGCTTCCGGAGAGAGTCGGACGCATAAATAGTGTTTTAAGTGCCCCATTTGGAGTCGACCCCATGACCTGTGATTAATCAGGGATAGTATGGAGATGGTTCATAGTAATGCACTCTAATATTCCGTTCGCGTGTCGGCGGCCGCCGTTTCGCTCTTCCTAGAAAGCGACGGCTCTTGATGGGGACCCGGCGCGGCGGATGTGTACACGTCGCATTGTTTATTTTCACTTTTATTGCATAGCGCATTTATTTAGTGTGTCTAATTTGGGAGGTGATGTTTGAAAGTCAATATAGTTGTAGATGCTGTTTTGGTGAGTATAGGTCGCGTCACGAATGTTTAGCGCTGAACGAAACCTGCGCAGAAGTCGAAAATAAGGTATCGAGGGGACGGCGCGGCGCGCGGGGCGCGTGATCGTCGGGAGCGCGAGCGTTGATTAGTTGCCCAGTCGTGTTATCTTTCTCCCACCAATACGTCAATTACGAGCGCGATTCTACCGATGCGCAGCTATTCTCGTCCAGCGCTAAACATCCGTGACGCGACCTATAATGTTATGAAGATAGATTACCGTTACAATATTGAACATTCTTTTTTTTTTTAATTTATTCTTTGTTTAAAAAAATAAAGAGGCAATAGTGTAATAGTCTAGAGAACTGTTTAATAGTCGACTTTTTTGGGCTTATGAGTCATTCTTATTTTATTTATGAAATCTTTGTTAACTAACTAACTGTTAAATAACTGTAAATTACTTTAATTCAGTAAAGCATGCTGTTTTTATAAATAGAATTTGTCTGATGACCGAGACCACCTCTTACTGTATGATGTACTGAGACTGTATCTTAATATTATTTTACAATATAGTGTTACGAAGATTCGCAGAAGTTGAGCTGAGCTTGCTATCGTAAAGTTGCAGTACTTAGGGTGGAGAGACGCTCCGAGGTCTTAGTACAAACGCCTTCCAAGAAATTTGTTTGATCTTGCCACAAGGGTTGGTCAAAATAAAACACCGAAGAAAGTGACTCTTGGTACCTAAACGTAATGGATAGTTTAATTAGTTCTTAGGATGGTGAACCGGTCGCTTTGATATGTCTTTAAATAAGCCTATGTCAGGAGGATGTTCATTTTGTCGATCGTATGTGAGTGTAATTGATTGTTATTTCTCTTGTTCATAAAATTTTCGCGGTAATCTGTAATGACCTCTAAATACTGCCAAATCGTAAGTCTACATTTATGTTTAACAAAAGAATGTTATGAAAGATTTGAAGTGAAGTGGTATTAGATTTTGGTGGACCAAAACACTTTCAATATTTTCGTCGGCAATGTCACGGCGCCGGTGGGCGCTGGTGTCACGTTCTGTGACGTCATCATTGTTTTTAAGCTTAGTGACACGTAGCCTTATGGTTGACCTGACCGCAGTGACGCAGATCTATTTCTTGCAATTAGTGAAGCGAAGAAAAAATATAGGCTAGGTCACGTATATTAAAATATAAATCATTAAGTAGTAAACATTTGTAGTAGGTCTGCTAAAGATGATGTAATCTTAAATGACACTATGACATCCCTATAACGTAAGAAAAATAGTAGATGAGTAGTTAAATATCAAAACTATATTTATTCGGCTACGTAATGATTTTTGAGGAATGTCAGTAAATAATAATGTACGTATCTAATTTCGGTTTAAAACATGAGTTCTGGCTACAGGCACTTGTAAAGACTCTTTAAATGGAATCCAGCGTATTACAGCTAAAATAGATTTATATTGTATCAGCTAAGTTAATTACCTTTATTTGTACTGGTAATTGGATTTCGCCGTTAACGTTTATTGTCGTTGACAGTTCTATAACTAGTTTAGGATCGACGAAAACATTTACAATGGCCAGCTAGAGTTATTATTATTTCACACCGACCTTTAGAAAGAGAAAGAAGGCTTAGTTTGACTTCTTAGAGTGTTCTATATATATCCTGTCTCTAGTGTGCGAAAAGGATAACGGTCGTTGAAGTCGAAATTGGTATATCGTCTCTTTCTACAGGTATAGGTTTAATGTTTCTCCCCCGATAATCTTTAATCGATAACTATGTATAAATTGGGTTTGAAGGTCCGTAATTATTCAGTCTTTAATTTAATATTGACTCAATAACTGTGGCTAATAAAATTTGATAGATACGAGCGATAAAGCTCCGCCTTGAACTGTCTTTAGGCATTCTATTATTGCATAACTGTTCTCGTTCGCGGAATAAATTGTTTAATGGCTCGTTCTTATTATAATACGTTGTTATGGTTGGTTGTATTGTGTAGTACATATTATATAGAGATTATTCATTTGAATATTCTAGTTCTGTATACTGGTAGGGGTATAGTTTTAGAGGACATGTTAGTTTTGACAGCAAATATAATAAACGATAATATGACGATTGACGACTTATGAAAAGTAAGAGGGAAGTGAATTTCTTCAGAAAGAAAAGGAGGATTTTAGACCAAGCTGTTCGCTGGCCGTTAATCTGCAATTGTTCGATTTTGAGAAATTGTATTATAGGTCAAATTTCAGACAGGCTTTTCAAATTCAAAAACGAATCTGATATAATTTGATTGTATTGTTATAGTGATAGATAGATTCTAAGGTTTATATCATAGAATGAGTATTCAAATGGAATTGACCATTCTACTCAGTTGCGCCGTGGCTATGCCAATAAAGTTCTATGTTCTAAAACAAAATAAACATGCAAATCGTGTCCACAGAGATTGGTTCCGTTATATTTGCTACCGATTCGTGTCACCGATTCAATTACCCAAACACATGTAAATGTCAGTGCAATTCGAGCCAGCGAGATAAACGCTTGCGCAAGCGCGCCGCTCTCGATCGCTCTATTGACCAATCGTTGCGTTTACTTGCACGCTTTTGTTATTTAAATCGTAGGTATTTCACCTTGGCAACACTGAACCGAACAGGGAGTGAGCTTAGAGCTGGCTGGATGCAACGCTCGCGTTTGTTTTTTTTTTTATCTGTGCCAACTTTGACGTGCCAGATTTGACGGCTGACAGTTGTTTGGTTGGGTTGTAACTTGTAAGTAATTTTTTGAATGTTACATTTGAAAACCTAATGTACATATCTAAATCTTTTATTAATTTTTTTCGTAGTAAGCAATATAAAATCTATTTGTTTATTTGTTATAATTCAATGCAGTCGTGTGTAATGTTGGCCGTGCGAATCTTTTTATCTAACAAAGTATTTTAAAACACCGATAACGTAATACTATGGCCTTGTATATGACATACAATGCTGTGAATTTAATTCGTATGGTAACACTTATCAAAAGGCGTAGTATCGAACGATATTCCTAAAACAATCGATTTATCCCGTCATCTTGGCTATCATTTATTTCAAGTGTCCAGCCGTACGTATGTACGCTTATCGAGACCATATCAGATACAATTTTATACTACAAACGTATTTTTTTTATCTATTCGTTGAACACGCGATAAAAATTCGTAGGGCTTACTAATCAGTATTATAAAAGTGTACAGGTATTATAAAGACTAGTATTAGAATGAATGTAATACAAATTTAATATTTTTATTTTCATCTGTGTTTGTCATTATCAGAATTCAATTGAGCATTTAATAAAGTAATAAATATAAAATAGTAAATAAAGTATTTTAATTACTTTATTAAAGAGGACCGTTCGAATTCTTTTAAAGGCGGTGGTGCATTCGCGATATAGCGAGTGATATACGCTGCATAGAAGATCTGATTACCTTAATCTGTCAGCTTGTTATTGTCCCTTTTAATTAAGAAAAAAGAAACTACTTACCGACTACTAAAAAAAACTTTAAAAGATTTTCTTAGATAACAAAAGATCCTTGTGTTAAATTTATTTACGAGTATATTTATTATTCTAAATCAAATTAAAATCTAAAATTAATCAGTATGCAAAACGAGTCAATGTCGCAATTAGAATCGAACATTAAATATCGATGTCAATGCTAACAATTGTATTCTTGTTTCAGGTACGTTCTAGAAATTTCTACGACGCTCTCAAAATGGCGTTGTGAATGTCAAAGGCAAGAGGTTAATGAATTTGTATGATATAGTTATGGTATAGTATGTATGTATGTTGGTATAGTGCTGACAAATAAGAAAGCTTATTTTCTGAACAAGAGTTTAGACTAAGCCTACTATAGTTGTTGCTTTACTATACAGAAAAATGATAATTAAATTATTAAAAGATAGATACTTAATTTCTATATTTGGTCGCCAAGCACATTGTCCAATAATTACTATAGTCATTGAACATTTTCTAGGTTATGTTTATTTAAACAGTAACAAATTATACCTAAATAGATTCTCGAAGTATAATCTAGTAATAACTAATGATCAATATGTTTTCCTCATAGTACTATGAGCCATCCTAAGTCGCAATTATATGATATTGTGTGTGGCGATCACATATAGCGTGTCGGTACAAGCATTCATTAAATAGGACGAGCAACAAACGAATCTCGTACCCCTCATTAGGGATTCAGGAGGGCGCCGGCTTAGCATCAGTATGCGCCCGCGCAGCTCACGCCGGTTTGACGAATGATTCACGCGCACGTGACGTCACGACATCCATGTCGCACGCGCAGCGCCGCGCCCGCTATCTAACACGTTTAATTGCTGGATGTTAGATGTTAGACACCTGGAGGAGAAGGCGGGGCTCGGTAGCCGTGACGTTAATTAGTCGGAAATAGGTAGGTACGTGTAGTGGAAATTATTATATGTATGTATGTAATTGATTGAAGTACTGTGAAATATAATAAAGGGTGTTGAAAATAGAGTTGTAATTTAAAAACATGTATGGTAATGATTAGAAGTGGTTTATTTATAAACTGAAAGTAATAAATCGAAGCTCAAGTCATTGCACTGAACATGACGTTCATAACAAAAATATAAAAGATACTTTATGTCTCTTATACAGGAGAAGTAATAGTCATCGAGGAATAAATAGCGAGGCTTGAAGCATGACAAAGTAAAATGTATGGACACATCCATCATGTCGCCCCGCATTGAATCGTCCGATGTAAGGACTAGACGTAGCACAGGCTTTATTGCCAATCCTTCAGACCACCGAGCCATTTAGTTCCTGCCATCTTTTACGACAATCGCTCCGCATTGTGCGCCACGACTCGATGGAACAATGGCACCGCAATTGCGATGCCTCTAAACTGACTTAGTTTTATTACAAGCTTCGCGCTGATATGCTATTTATGTATCAGGAATGCAATATTGTCTAGAGTCGCGCGTGGCCCGGACAGATAAGATCCGATGCGTCGGCCGATATGCACGGCATCGGAACCGGCCGCGCTATCGCCGTGCCTACGTCCCCCATTATCTGGCGCGAGGATCATCTCGGTGAAAAACGGCCCACGAGAGCCGGCCAGCTCGAATCGAGTCCAGAGTACCGGTGCCACCGCAGGGCAACAACAACTAGACCGAACCTTACCACCCAGTACCCATCCATCCCTCACAATGAGCGTGTCAATAAAGACCGTGGTTTGCGGTGATCGCGCCGACACAATTCCTCCGACGTGTACAGTTTTCACAGTATTCGTGTTACACATCCGCGGTCGCTCGCATTCGAAACGTTCGTAATATAATACGTCTGGCGACTCTCTCCTTTTATTAAGATGAAAATGCAGAGCGGAACGCTTCCTGATTCAGCGAGTTCCCGCACATTGTTGCGGGCTGGTGTTCTCGATTCGGTCGCAGTTCAGAGGGCGACCGGTGTTCCGGCGTCTCTCCACAATAGAGGCGAGAGTACCGTAAACTAACTTCCGTAGATCGCTATCGCATCTTCGCAGTCGGAACACGTCCATAAACGACTTCCGAGATACGTCAGATCATCTCGATTACCGCTAACTAATCATTATCAATGTCCTAATCAATATAATGTACAAGCCTTTGTTCAAACGTTTTACAATATATTAAGAGGAGAACCTTTAGTATTTCGACGTCGTCTCATTAAGGTGTTAAAACAAGACGAGTATGGCAAAAGGGTACAACGTACCTAAAGTAAATACAGGTTAATAACGGACTTTAAAGGCGCTTCTAATTTGAGCACGCCAATTTGAGAAAACGATATGGGTTAATTTATAAGTTTATTTTCTTGTTTATCCAGAGGTTGGGTTCGTTTTCCTTCCAATTGTTTACGTTTGGCTCCTTGTATGGATATTCAAACGAGCGTTTTTAAGAAAACACGTATTCGATGTGGGTGATTATCTTGATTATATAAATTTTCGTAATAAACGAGTGAACCCACACGTTTACGCGCAATGAATCACAATTTTTATGACGATAACTTTTAAGAATCGCTTTATTGTCCTCGGGGAATTTGAAAGTAGCTTTGCTTTGTTTTGGTCTCTTAAAGTATTTAGCGTAATGCAATTCAATTTATGAAGAAATATATGCATCTGTTTCACGAGATTCCGTGATATTTCAAGTCGGGAGCGCCGCGAGCGGGTTTGCATTGCATTACCGGCCGGCCACCCTGACAACATCAGTTGCCGCGTTTTGAAATGGCCGAGCCGTTTATCGGGACCTACTTGAATACACTCTGAATATGAGCGATGTTTATCGTACCGACTATTAATCACGATCACTTACAACGGCATTGCAAATGGACTTCTCCTTTTGACACTTCTGCATTAGAATGAACCACAACTCCACTTTGCGTCTAGGAAATGTTGAACGCTATTTTAAATTCACGTAATCGCCTCGTAATCGAAGATGATTTAACACCGGTGTTATATTTAATCATATTTCCTAATTATAAACGTAATACGATGCTGTTATTTCTAGTGTATTATATATCGTTCCAGTTTCTTGTTGGAGCTGTTTCAATGTAATGTTAGCCGCGGTGAAGTTTTAGTGTTAATGTCACTTGTGATTAGCGATTGTTTTACTTCAAACATTTTAAATTCTTACTAGCTGTGACCACCAATTTACTTGTACAGTTCATGCGGTAATGCCGAGATTAAAAGGATTTCATATAAGTCTGAAACCTTTCATTTTGTATTTTGTATTCACATATTTAGTAGTTGAGCCCCGCAGGTTTACTGCGTTGTCTCCATTCCCATGCAAATACCGTTATAAAAATGTTCTATGTGTCAATTCGTGGTCTACTGTATAGTATGATAAACGTTCTAGTAGTTTTTGTGTTATAAAAGCCATATGTATATACTCTACGTATACATATACTATGTGTATATCCTTAAAAATTCTCATTTATAATATTAGTTAAATATTTCTTAATGTTCCGCGAATAGTTTGTTCGTAGTTCTAGAGGTTTTGTCGCATGTTTATCGCAGCGGTAATTTTTTCGCAAAAACAATAGCGAACCGGTAATTATCGTGTGCCGGATATTTGCGCGGGCGGCGGGTCTGCCCGTCCTGACCCCCTGACCGGCGGTATTGTTCGAATTGAATGGCTAACAATAGGTAAGCGTCGGTTTCGCAAGATGCGCTCACTGAATTGTAGAAACGGGCCGTGGGTTATGGTGCATTTAAGTAGCCTCTTTATTTATGTTTTTCATTAGTAGGCCGGCAGGTAGGTAGGAACTTCGCCCGTAAACAGTTGCAAAGCTGCCCGTAAACTGGCCTTACCGAGTGCGTTGATGGCCTTTAAAATTGTGCTAAAAAGGAAAACAACTATGGGATAAAGGAATAAAAGGGAGTTTCGGATGCACAAAGACGATTATAATAATAGAAAAATAGTTAATACTCAATAGAAATGTTTCTGTATCATATATGTTCATGTGTCTTGACTTGTTAAACATTAAGCTGTTTCCAAATAAACTGTCCGCAAACAATCGGCAAACTATAAAATCTACTATTCATGATCTTTTTGTTAAAGTCGACGACCGCTTGGTCCAGTGCTAGCACACCACCCACACCGGAAAAATATATTTGTAATTTAATTTGTATTTTTCTAGGGTCTGGGTGTTGCTATGTATTGTATGTGGGTATTTACAAAAGAAAAGTATGTATAAGTAATTTATTCCGTTATCTAATGGCCATAACACAAGCTTCTGCTTAGCTTGGAACTAGATGGCGCTGTGTTTAAATGTCCTGAAAATATTTATTAATGTAAGTTAACTATTTTAAAGGGTTAATACCCTAGCTATGTACTGACAGTAAATTCTATGAGCGAGCATTGGTACTGGGCCCTCTCAAGGGGAACTGCCTTTGACCCTCCCGAGTACGATGACCATTAATTATTCTATTATGGCGATAGATGCGCGCGCGCTCGCCGATACCATTCTATTGAGTAGTTGAGTAGTAGTCTTTTTAGTTGCTAAGAACGAATGCACGATAAAGTTGTTCTATACGATTTAATTTGTATTGGTAGTTTAGGTTGAGGTTTGTTGATGAGAAAGCTCGCTCGAGTCTAGCTTGAAATCTATACTAATATATTATAAAGAAGTAAAGTTTGTGTGTTTGTTAAATTGTAAGGGGTAATCTCGGGATCTACTGAACCGATTTTAAAAATTCCTTCGCAAATAGAAAGCCACATTATTGCTGAGTGTTATAGGCTATATAAATAAGGATTGTTAACATTATGCACAACGAAGTGGTCACGGGTCCGCTAGTATATTGTAATTACATATTTAATTATTATAATATTGTTTATGAAGGACATGCTGTGCCCCGCATTTTTAACCGTGTACTTTCACTGCCCTTCCTGGGGTAGTACCGGAATATAAAGTAACCTAAAGTAAGTTTTTGCAACATAATAAATTTATAATATTAATAGGATTTTGGTACATTTTATAAGGATAGGAGTTTTAAAACCCTTGTGGTTCGTTTTAATAACAATTTGTAACTTGTATTTTAAAGAGTCGGAGTCTTATGTCGGTTCTTCACTGTGGAAGCGTTTCGAACCTGCGGTAAATAATTGTTGTGTAATATCACGACAAATTTGTACAACAATGTTTCACAACCAAGAAAGAATTCGTAGTATATTTAACGGTAACGAACTAACAATCATAATATTATCTCTCTAAAATGCCCTTTATGTGTTGATTCTATTTATAACTAAATAATTCTACACGTAGCGTCATCTAGTTTTTTTTTATATTTTCAGGACATTTATACACAGCGCCATCTAGTTCCAAGCTAAGCCGAAGCTTGTGTTATGGCAACTAGATAACGGAATAAATTACATATACATACTTTTCTTTTGTAAATACATACATACAATACATAGCAACACCCAGACCTCAGAAAAATACAAATGTGAATTACAAATATATTTTTCCGATGTGGGAATCGAACCCACGACCGTTCGCGCTGAAGGCAGTCGTGTTACCACTGCGCCAAGCGGTCGTCGAGCGGTAGTTGTATGTCTATTGTCTAAACTCTAAACCATCTATGAATCTTTGAATAAAGTTTTTTTAGTCTATTTCCAACCGCTAACAATGTGTTTTATTACATTCTACATATAAAAGTAGGTATATCCAATCGTCACTTAGTTATATAATCGTAATGAATAAAAGATCATTATTACATAGATGCATAATGATCTATAACTGTATGTTCATTACCGTATATGTAGTCGTATTATATTTGTAAGGAAATTAACATAAGCTGCGGTTTCGTTGTAATGTAATGACGGTGCTAACTGTTCTAGAAATTTCTAGTCACCGCACTTTAAATAACGCTGACAAAAGCGAGGAATGCATTTAAAGTAGGTAGATAGGTTGGGTAGGTAGGTGCTTGAGTAGTTTTGTTACCTGTCTAAGGTTGATTTTGCTTTTGAGATGTATGTAGTGTTTTACGGGTAATTAAAATTTTTTAGAAGGATGTTTTCTTTTTTGACATAGCTAGAGAATTTTTTATATATTTGCTATGGTTGCTTATCTATACATATAATAAAAACGTAACGAGTCGCGTCGAGTCTGTACATGGAAGATATATGAGAAAAAATATTATAGGAGACCTTTTTAACGCAATAGAACCCAAAACAATGATTTTTTGAATTTTTGTCTGTTTGTCTGTTTGTTTGTGCACGCTAATCTCAGAAACGGCTTATCCTATCTCGATGGGATTTCGATGATATATTTTGGCAAGCTTCACTTAACGTTTAATTCATGTCAATCGGTTAATAAATAAAAAAGTTATGGCAATTAAAATCACGTTGAACTTGCTGAAATGTAGGCGCGGGTTTTTTTTTTAAATGCTGCCCAAAGTCACTTTTCTACGCCGGCGAAGTCGCGGGCACAGCTAGTTATATAATATAAATGTATTATTTTGAAATGATTACTTATTCGTACCTACAAGTATTTTAATACCTACGGAGGGAATTGATTTTGAGATATCTGAAATGGACTAATGGCTTTTAATAGGGTATAGTTCTTTCTAATAAAAGCTCTACCTACCAATCTGTAGCTCTACTCCGAACACAATCGATTTTCACTATTATCGATAGTTTGAAAGATGGAAGTACCTCAAAAACTGGAGAGTTCGAATAAAAATAAGAACTTGTTTATGCATCGATAACAATATGACGAACTAATGATCGATCCAATTGTTTATTAGAGTAGCATAAGTTTCGTAACTCTATAAGCGCATTTGAAGAAGAGCTCAGTCTTTTAAATTATCTTAATCAAAATGAACTGTTCGATCTTCTAATGCAGGTATATAGTGGTGTATGGTTAATTAGGGTGCGATTAAGCAGATATTTATTATGGCTAAGTCTAGCTAGGCCATTTGCCAGCCTAATTGTCGTAATGAGTGACTTCCCGCGCGTCGGCGCCGGCGCATAGATACATGGGATGTCGGATATCTAGTAGGAATTGTTATTTGGCCAGTTTTTCTCTGAATAGACATGTGTATGTTGACAGATGTTTGAGATCTATTGCTTAATTTAAATTATTTAGAATGTTGTGTATTATAATGTTGTATTTGACGATACTTATCTATCTTTAAATCAAGAAAAATGTTATCTTTCATTCCTAATCGGTCAACTCAATAGTAAGCTGCATTTTGTTTAATTTATTCGTTATGAAACAAAAATGTTATTTCAATCAGGTTGTTCCAAACCATCGAATAATCAGTCTGTTCCTGACAAAGGTTTTCTATAGTCAGATGCCACTCGCGGACAGCTGCTATGGGCTATCGCTAAATCTATCGGCAACAGTCGCCGGTCAAACATCTGCGTTATACATTGTCCTAACGCCCTTGAGCCCATGACGCTAATTCGACTGGTCGTATAAATCAATACGATCGTAAAAACGCTGCCAAATTTGAATGCGATATATGGAGGTCGTTGCGATGAATTTGTCCTGTATTTGTTGTTTTTAATAAGTTGGGTTTTAGGTATATTCGAGGATTAAACGTTTATGAATGTTTGGTGTTGTCCCTTTATGCTTGTATATGCTATCATCATTTGTTAATAATGATATAATAAAATTAGATGAAAGTCAAAGTCAAAAGTATCTTTATTCAACTAGGCTACATATTATTTAATAATAACACTTTTGAATCGTCATGGTATTACAAAACTTTTATCATTATTAATTTGCTATCGATACAAGTAAAAAATATTAATAAATGAGCAATACTCTTTAAGTTTTCGTGAGGTAGGAAACGATCAGTGTCCCCAAAGAATATAAAATATTAAAAAACTATTTTTATAAGCCACTAGCTGTTGCTCGCGATTTCGTCTCCGTTGATTTGTTTTTCCATTATTTCTTCGCTCCTATTAGTCGCAGCATGATGTTATGTAGCCTAAAGCCTTCCTCAATAAATTGTCTATTCAATAAAATTTTTCAATTCGAACCCGTAGTTTCTGAGATTAGCGCGTTCTAACAAGCAAACAAACTCTTCAGCTTTATATATTAGTATAGATATTCTTCTCAATGGCGACACTTCTCAAGAATAGAAATGTATAATGTCTGTCTATACCGAATGGGTGTAGTATCCAAGTCGGTAAATCAGTGACAGGACTGCAAAGCTAGCCCATAAACAATCTCAGTTCTATACATTGTAACAGTAGCGTAAACCGCCTGCGAACGATCGCTCATTCTCCTCTAAACATACACTTGCAGATCTGAGATCTCAATTAACCAATAGCCCTATCTACCATCTACCATCTACGATCTAAAGAGTGCATAATTGTAGCTGCGGCGATGTAATTTATATGACGGGGTAATATCGCTAGTTGTAGTCGCTTAGAGATGAATGTCGCTTTATTATTAGGTGTAAAGATTATGAAGTATTGTCGAAAGCGGTGAGTTGCAAGAATTGGCGAGTAGGGGTCATGGTTGTGTCTGTTAAAATATGATAGTGTCTTGTTGTGATTTCCTAACGCCAAAACTAGATTTTATCTGCGGTTTCCCTCGCATTAAATCAATTAAATAAATATTAGAAATATAATGACTTTGCTCATTCTGATACGTCTAAATTCCAATATTATGTATAGGTAGTACAAAATGTCATGAAGATCGGTCCAGTAGTTTTTGCGTGAAAGCGTAACAAAATTCACAACTTTCTCGTTTATAATATTAGTAACGATGTATTGAAAATACCGAACTTATTTACTTTTCATTGACTGATAAATCTTAGAATAAAGAGATGCGGTATTCTAAGGAATTTAGCCAATTTTCAACCTATGTCAAAATGCTCTTAAAGGGCCTTTATCTTTAATAATATTTAAGTGTATTGCTCAACGAGTATTTACTTTTTAACTAATATGTTCGTAATCCGTCATCTGAATGTATATTGTTATATCTTGTCCTCGACGGTGAAGGTGAGGCGTACAATGGAAATATTTGGCCGGCATTAGAATACAATCACAAGGCCGTGGTCAACTTTGGTACATTGGAATCTGAACGGACGAGTGGATCGCCTGCTGATCTTTGCAACTTACTTAGTAGGTACTATGAAGCTTGCACTTGGATGGTATTTTGGTAAGGCAATTTGAGATAGATATATAGAGTAAGAATATATTATTCAGAACATGATGTTCGTACGTATTGGGCGCAAATGAAACTGTTACTCGTTTATTCACTGGCGTCCTACATCTAAACTATAGGCATTAATACTACAATATTATATAAATAAGTTAGTTAGGATATGTTTGTGGGTTGAAGACAATCCATACTAATATGAAAAATGCGAAAGTCGTTGGCTGAAGTTCTGTATGGATTCAGGAAGTAGATTATTCTAGAACTTTGATATTTACTGTTAAATCTCGAGACCCAGCCTATAGAAACTATTTATTACCTAAATCTAATCCTAAGTAGATAATCAACGTTCTAAGTTTGTAACTAGATGAGCAAAACTGTTGCCTTAGTGTGTATATTTGATACAGATCTAATATTATATAAAAAAGACTGATCTTTTTAATCTAAATTGCTCTCATCCAAAACTTCTGTAAATCGCGTAGTTATCGTGTACCTCGTACTACAGGAATGGGTTCCTTAAAAGTCATACTTTTATAGTACTCTTAATAGGCACGTAGTTTTTTATAGTGGCTAAATACGGGTGTTCCGTAATTCAAATGAGTGTTTTCGGAATGTAATTAACCATAATAGTAGCTTATTATGTCAGTGTGTGGTATTAGGCCGGTGTCTGTGATCGGAATTCATATGTAGGCACAATCATTGATACAATAGTTTGAATACGTAGTTTGGGGACATCGTTCAAAAACAAATATGTTTTAATTTGATTGTATTGTTGTTTAATCAAACTATTTAAACATAAAAGATTTGCAAATTTTGATAGTGCTATATTAAACGTTTATCTTGAACTAGCGAAAGAGATAAAGAATACCTTAATTGTTAAGCTATGTTTTAATAATTCAGGAGCTTTTGCTTAAACTAGTAACATAAATTTCGCATGTATAAAATTGTTAAACTAGGTTATTATAAAAATGTAAGTTGTGAATGTTTTAGGCTATATTTTTTCGCATCGAAAAGTTCTTGTATATTATAATATGATAAATAATCGATTTGGCAAACTATTAACACAATCTTAATACGGAATACAAAATCATTATTGACTTAACCTTTACCATGTGTCCAATAAACAAACAGAACAGTTATTAGGTTGCGCTTCCGAGATTATTGCGAAAAATATTCACATTAAAATATAGGTATTAAGGTTAAATCGGATTTGTTTATCGATTGATCGAACGATTTGTCTATCGATTTGTGTTACGGAACGAGAAAAGGGGTCGTTTAATATGAATATTTAAAGTTATTTAAACTGTTTTGATTGCAAACTTATTTCGTTAAGTTTAACAGTGATCTGTGGTTTTGTCAATTATATATCAGTGTCAAGTCGTCTATGTCTATGGCATTTTTTTAGTTTTTCACTCAGTGACTAATTTGTCAGCCGACTATTGCTTTGATAATTGTATTAGTTTCAATTTCCAATGTTTTTGCATGAATAACTTACGCGTATAAAATAAGAAAATACATTAAGCCTGTTGTATGTATGAATGTACTAGGTCCGTCTATTTCTTATTCAAGCGAAGGTTTAATTTAATACTAAAAATGTTACTCGTAGTCTGCATTGAAGACACCAAGATTTGTTGTCGAATGTCGTAAAGCGGGCCTCGTGGCCCACTGACATTGATAACGATGTCAAGAGCCGTTCGACACGTTACTAGTAGAAGTCCACTTACCGTGTTGTATGGAGATGTGAAGTATTTTAAAGTTTGGTAAAGAATTTCGTGTTGGGTAAAAGCGGATGATGGTTTTTATTTTTTTTTTTTAGGACAGCCAACTTGGCATACATTAATGTTACAATTACCAGAATACAAAATAATTAAACCAACATTCTGTCTGGGTCTGGTTGTTGCTATGTATTGTATGTATGTATTTACAAAAGAAAAGTATGTATATGTAATTTATTCCGTTATCTAGTTGCCATAACACAAGCTTCTGCTTAGCTTGGGACTAGATGGCGCTGTGTATAAATTTCCTGAAAATATTTATTTATTTATTTATTCAAAATAAAAGTAAATAATATAATGTTTGTGTATGATAGATACATTGTAGGGGAATGCCCAGAAGAATATGTTTATGACAATTGGAAATATATTGTGGGATACTTTAAACGTAAAGATGATATCCAACTTTAACATGAAACAAATGTATGTCATATTCTTACCAAAACAATACAAACAATTTTATGTCGATTTTTTAGCATTGTAACAAATTAATTTATAACAAATGAATATAATGTGATGGTGTTGACGTGTTTTGGTATTTAAATGATTTCTGGACGTTTCTACTTATATCACTTTGCAGTTATTGGACATGGTATTATTGGTAAGCATCAAAGAGTTAGAATATTGTCCCTGGTTTGAGGAGGATTGTAATTACGAGGAAAGTCTGTTAATGGATACAGTACATTAGCTACTGTTCGGTGGCCTCGGTGGGCGTGGACTGTTAGCATTTTATGGAGTAGGAAGTCAATCTACTAATTGGTTGTTCTCTCCAATTTCTACAGGTTTTTGTTTGGAGTTTTAATTTCCATATACATACTTACTTGTATCTGCGTTGATGAGATTTTTTGATCTAAAAAGAGATTAGCTGTTCAAAGGTAGTAAGATTGGTTTAGTGAATATAAATGCGTCGTGCTACATGTTAGAAAATGTTATCGGAAATAGCGCCAATTTTTTTTTATACAATGAAATAGTGAGACGAGCTAGACGGACTCCTGATGGTAAGAGAAACGCCAGCCCATAACCAATAAAGTGCTACCTGGAACTTTAGTATACTGTTTTACGAAGAAGGATAATTTACAAAATGTCGTAACAATAGCAGAGTTTTATCACTTTCGGAACATAATCCTGGTGTATGCGTGAGTTTGAAATGGATACGTAATATTACAACATACGTAGGTAGATAAATATATAAATAAAAAGTCGCGGCATGCCTTTGTGTAACCCGAGCTTGGCATCAACCAGTTTTACGAAGTTTCTTGTGTGACACGAAACTAATTCAGAACGGAACACTAATATTTCGTTGACAATAACGTCTCGTTTGACCAGCGTCGTGATCAGGGCTGTCAACGCTCATAAAAGTTTGATAAAAAATAGTCTTCATATCTCTTTTGTTTTGTGTTATAAGAATTATAAATATACTATGAAATGAATTTATAGTACTATATAATACTTGTTGTAGTTGTAGTAATTAAAATGGAATTTTATTGAAATATAAATTGCGTTTCGTTAAGTAAGTGGACGCACTGGAAGCCTTTCCTTGTTCTGTAACTTAAAGGCCGGCAACACATTTGTTAGCTTTGCATCAATTCATGAGTAGAAGTGGTAACTTACCACCTACCGCGCTTCCTTGCTAGTTATCCTGTCATTTAGTATTCGCAGAGTACGACAAACGTCCTTGTGCCACCCCTATCTCGCCAATACGTCAGGGTCCAGCCCGCATATAAACATGGCATTTATATGCGGCATTAGCTCGGCGTTGCCCCGTCTGGCGAAACGTGTTTGAATTTAACATGCAACGGTTTCGGCGATTAATGTTGTGAGTGTGAAAAATATCCGCCAAAATGCACGTACGTGAATATGCTTAATGAACAGTTAGCCGGAGTTGGTGGACGGCGCGGCGGGTCAGACGAATTCATTGCGTTGAATGGTACTGCTTATTCTAATGAAGGTTATGATGAATCGGCATAAATGCGTAATGTTTGTACGTATATGTGCTCGTTCTGTTTAAGTCCGAATGTTTGCTTGAACGCGGTAGGTTTCTGAAAGTACTGATCGAATTTCTAATATAATTTTTGGATTAAATAGTATGAAGCTATATTTTATTTTTTTTTTTTTTTGCTTTGCTATATACTACATAATGTATTTCTAAAGATACGATTCATATATAAATCATTGAAGAACTGTTAAACATTAAAAATCAATGCTCTATAGATTTTTTTCACACGAGCTGAGTCATCGTGAAGACCTAGATTTTGGACTAAAGTGTAAATGTACACGCTCAGGCGATCTCTCATGGCCGCTATGCAAATCAATTTCACGGCAATTAAAGTAACAGTGAACCCAAAGTCGGTTGCCAATTAATCGATGTTTGACGATGTTGGTACAGAATCGTACGTATTTATTTTGAATATTAAAAATCTAGTTACATATGTCTTAATTTTTTTCTTTTGATACTTAGTGTTAACTGTAATTGTATTACAGGAAATTATAAATTATTAGTATAAGTTAAACTATTTAAAAAGTTGGTGAGGTTGTAGCTTCTTTCTTCTAGCGAATCGAAATCTTCCCAGAAATATTTATAGCATTAACGCGTCAATGTCGATTGTAATTTGATCGAATTCTAATTATGACCTTAAAGAATGAATTGAACTTATAGCACGTTGTAATAAAAAGTTTAATTATTGACCCATCGCAAACAAAGGGCACACGAACGATTATTCCTATTATTTGCAAGAAGCCAAGCTGTCTGTGTGTTCGGTTTGATTGTAGCTAGTTATAATAATGGCCGACATAATAGATCATTTACAATGCATGCTCGACAATGCTGCCGGGTTTCTAAGAATTACTTTAAAGACTCGAACTGTGGACGTCTCTATAGAGAGAAATGAATGAGGATTCGTGGGTACTGAACGTTTGAAATGTGTAGTAATGTAAGTATGTAATAATAATAATATTAGAAAGAATTATATATTTTTAGGCACCTTAACATCGAAAATAATAATTAAGTGCAGATTGAACTTGAAAAGGCAGATTGAGCTTAGAGAAGCTGTAAGATTGAGATTGACAACTGCTATTAATAGTCTTGGACATGTTGTATTAGAAAATTTAAGATGAAAGTTTTCAAAGGAAGTCGGGTTAGTTACATCAGAAATAATTCGAGAAGAAGAAATAGAATTCAAGAATATAGGTAACTGATTTTTGTGTTGCTATGTATATATAAATATATGTTCTAAAAACTTAAACTTATTTATCCAAGAAGTAATCGGATTTAGCGGTGTTGGAATACACTCATTGAAAGCTGATATGAAAACAACTTTTCTCCAAAAATAATCGTTATAAAACTCATATAAAGTGTCTAAAAGGAAGCTTGTATGAAGCGTCTGAGCCTCTATACTCTATAGTATTACTATTAGTGTCTTACTGATACATGACTCAAGTCTGTTCACTGATCAAATAGAGCATAGACCATTCCAATCTGTATCATCGGAATCCCAATAACGATCGTGTGATCTCGATGACATTATCACACTTCGCCACTCGCCGATGAAAGTGTTCATATAGCGGCGAATTCGCGAAAGTGTACCGAAAAGTGGTTAGTGACCTCGAAAGTGGTCGCGGGGAGGCGTTAATTGGTGCGAGGGAGTCGTATCGGGAGTACGTTTTTTTTGTATGAAAATTTACTTCGTACTTGATGACTGAACGGATGTTAGTACAAATGAGCTGGTACGAATTGGCTTGGTAAATATGCGTATTTAACGAGATTAAAGTAGGTATATTGCATCTTATCTTTGTACTTATTCTATGTTTAGTTAAGTTAAATGCTGAAAATTCTAGAACGAAAGAATAGTTGTTACTTGTTATTATCTAATCTCTGGATAACATCTGATATTCTGAATTAAAAAGTTCATTTTCTACCTAACAAATAAATAATAAAAGTACTCTATGATTACTGAGATTGTTTGAGAATGTCTTTCGGCTTTATCTAATGTCTACGTTAAAAAAATATAGAAAAATGTTAAATGAAAATCACAAAGTGGGTCACAGATTCTTTGACAAGGCGAGAATGTCAGTGACATTTTATTTACATTATAATACAGCGGAGCTGAGCTTTTGTTCTCAGCTCGGTACTGTCACGCAGACACGCTTTGTTAGTGCAAGCCTACCGAGAAGTACAGTCGTGCACAAAAGCAAAGCATTGTCGCATTTCGCCGAGACGCTTCCCACGGTCGGTGCAGCATCGGCACGTTAAAGTCTGACGTGTTCCGCAAAAGGAAACTAAACGCTAAATTTGGGAAGTTAGATTCAATTTCGAGTGACGTGCGAGAATTTCGGCAATTGAATGGGATGTATTACGAATGGTTCTTAGGACTCGGGGCTGGTGTAGAAAAAAAATCGGTTTGAATTTCGAATTGCTGACTGGTTTTTTGGTTGATTGTAGACGTTTCAGTAATATTTATAGTTTCTTAAATAAAGAATTGTGTAATGAAGTATCTTTATAGGAAATTTGTCAGTTAGTCAACTCTTGTATATGGAAATATTATCTTAAATTTAAAGAATGTTCCCGTTCAATAAGTGTTTCAGTGAAGTTTTGGAAATAACATCACCAATCTTTGCGTTGTTTTAAAGACCTTAGCATACTTAAAGGCCAGTATCTCAGACTCTATTTTATTGTATCGTATGTAGTTACAAAGGGTATAATATAAGTGTTATACTAAGTATAAAATATTCGAAGGTTTGAAAAAATATTATAAACCGCGAGGAACTAAACACTAAGCTCTAAGCACTAAGTATAACGGTGCAAGGCACAATAACCACTTTTTGTCAACCGCGTCAGCCTCCGTCCCAGTTTCGCAATGCTCGCCCGACGCCTGACGCCTTATCGCCGCGATAACGGATTGCAAAGCGATTCCCATGCGTTGTACACTGTTTAATTAGCGCTATTTGCTTCAAGCTACTTGGTATGTAGGTACTTGGGAGTTGGGTAGCTGGGTCCTTGGATCTTATCAAAATAAGTAAGTATAACGATTTTGATAGGTAGATTCGATAGATATAGTATGTTGTTCTTAAGACGTTGTTATGTTGGAAGTTGGGTGATTGATAACTTGATTTAATACAGAATGTGTTTTGAATAGTTTTTGAATTAAAAGTATTACATTTGATTTTGCTACTAATTAAACAGTCTCAAAATTCGTTAATTAATTTGTTCATATTGATAACATTTTCAATGGTAAGCAAAAGCGTTTTTAGTCTTGTATGTTCCTCTCTTATCACAACGCTCTTTCCATTTTCTTTCAAAAGGCATCGACACAATCGTGATGCTTTTATCGTTACTTAACTTACCATACTAAGTCCAACTAACCATAAGAAGAGCATTGAATAGCCGCTGTAACCAGAACCCGTGCAGAAGTTGTAACCACTTTAGTTCAAAAATCGCGTTATAAATAACGTTATTATTTATTGAACAAGCGGTCAAATTAATAACATCAGTGGGTACAAGTGTTTCGTCAGCATTGTTTTGGCGCCGGCCGGTCGCGCCGCCCGCCTGAAACATAAGAATCGCGCCAAGGATGCCTCCAAAGTTTCGAGAGCCTCACATCCGCGTATGGGATTAACTGGGCATAATATTAATTTAATTTGCTAACTAGTGACCCGCCCTGGCTTTGCTCGCGTTTATTATGCATAAATTGATGTCAATAGTGATATGCACTTGCTTATTTTCTTAGAAGCTTTTTTTTAATGTTGATTTGTCGAAGATAGTATAGTATGAGAATGAGAATGCAATCGCCGAAGGGAGATTAAAAAATCTTATATGTCATTACTCACGTAAAATAATAAATATTAAATAAAGGCTCGCCGTAAATGCTTTACATATTATTAAAAATATTGTTAAATCATTACCGTAAGGTCCACTCGAAAATGCCTTATTTCGAGTTAATAACATAAGGAAGGTTAATAGCTCGTTAAACGCCACTAAAAGTCATGTAATGGCTGAACGATGATTCGTTAATTTAAGGCGTCGGCCTCGCGGGGTCGCGCCAATGTCGCAACACTTAAACCTATACATACTTAATGTGTGACAGTGAGTGCGGTTCCGGGAAGTAACGCTACGAATTGTGACACGTGAGTTTCAGTAAGGGTAGGGTTGAAAGGAGTACGAGAAGGATGACGGGGAAAAATCCTTCGCTGACGGGGCTGTGGAAGAGTCCGCAAGAGCACCCGTGGGCCGTGACTCACATGAAACACCGTGGTTGGTTCGAATCCGAGATAATCTAATTTTCTCTCGAAAAAAGGCGGAGAAAATCATGAAATTGTCCCATCAATGACTTCCGGACAGAGAGGAATAGCGGCGCATTGTTAAGCATGCCACGAGGCAGACGTCACGATGACCACGACCCCAAGAAGTAGAAGTTTGATACAATTTGTGTAGTATGTTAAAATGCGGGAAGCTGTTAATTATTGGGACTATACTGAGTATTGAGTAATTAGAGACTTACGTGATTACAACAAACGTCTTTTAAAACTTGCTGACAAATGCTTTGCTAAAAATTTTTGTTGAAGTTAGAAACCAAGTGTACTTAGTTTGTTCAAAGCATTTACTCATACGCAAATTAAATTTAAGCACGCCTTAACACTCGTAATATTGACAGAATTGTATGGCGGATTGTCAAATCGGACCGGTTTAAGTTATACTTAAATTTAAGTTGCGTTTCAGTATTCCGGCTTTAGTTAGTTCAATGTATATCTATACCGAAGCATCTAAATAAAGATGCCAGCGATATGATATAATATATTTATCCATCTGAGCGCAATCCCGTCGCACGCTTCAATATACCGATGACACTTATTAATATTCCAACATTATCTAGCATCGTGTTTTACAAGCCAGTAATTAGCGCTCGCCGGAGATAAATCGTCGAACATTAAACAGTTATTGATATTTGCTATATCGCTCCATCGGTGGGTTCATTTTATTGCGGGCACCTGTTTAAATAGAGCTGCAATTGGCTAGATGTATGGATAAGGGGTTTATTTATTACGGATTTGTTGATGTCTTTTTGAGGAGTTCGGAGACTTTCTGGTTGGGTGGGGTGGGTTGTTTTGTACCCTTTTTTGATAGTTCTTAAATCAGTATAGTAACTATTTTTCCACATTTTATCAAGCCTCTTGAATTACCGGTGGGCTTTAGTTCGCAGTTGTACTATTTCGTTCGTGTCCAACCACCTCCTTGTACCCGATGAGGACGCAATATCAGTTTTCAGTAAAGTATTTCGCAATGATAGAAAAGGTTGTTTTAAAATACCCAAACCAAATGGAATATCAAGGTGTTCCTTAATCCCTCTATACCTACGATGGCCTCTTCAGGCAGAATCTAAAAACAATGATTTAACTATCGCAGAAACAATCATTGGAAATTACCCGTGTTTACAGTAATATCGACAATTAGTACTACATAATCGTGTTATGTCGACAAGTGTACCCTCAATCAAAGGTAAACGCATACCATTGATACGCTTACCTATTCCTTATTGCATCAGGAAATAGGATTATTATTGCATACACTAATGATGTAATAAATTTCGTTGATACAACGCAAATGCTATATCTAATGATGCAATAATGAACTCTAATGGCAGTATGAAAAGGTCACAGAATCCCGTGCATTAATTGTTTTCTCGTTAAAGAATATAATGACCGTCGTCACTGTAGGTGCATGACCTTACAATCTCCGTAATATGCGACAATGTATGATTTAAACACTTAATATAATAATAATAATAAGTAATGTTTACATTACCTTGTTTTGAAAATGTAAATTTATGTTTTTGCTTTCGATTTTATTGCTTTGATGATGAAATGTCGGATTATGTGGGAATGTTTTGCATTGAACCTTAGCCTAATGAAGAAATTGATTTGATTAGATTATTACTTCAATACATGTATCTGTATTTAACAGATTACGCATATTAGTAAAATCTCGCTAATAAAATGAATTTACATACTATTAAATTAGATTGTAGTTTTAATAAAATCGGTTCAGTATTAACAATTTATGTCATTATAAATTTTGGGTAAAAATTTGTCTTTAGTTCGAACTGTCTTACAATTTGTATAGGTATACAACTATGATAAAAAATTTTAAACTCTTAAAGTACTCGTAAATTACGGGAATTACAAGCACGGTAATTGATTTATTATTATGATAAAATCTGTTACATGTTACATGTATGTAAAATAAACATTTAAAAAACTTATTATTTGTAACCTAAACAGTAAAAAAACCGCCAAATCCAAAGTGACATAATGCGATGTACGCGTGACAGATGACAATACCTACGCCCCGGCTGTCAAAATGTGTAATGACATGACGCGACGCCCGTCAATTTGGACTCCGCATATGGTATATTCAAATGGCTATTGTTTAGTTTTTTACTCTGTTTTTTACAGTAGCTTACGATTTAGCGGTAGGTGCTGATCATATTTGTACGTTCTTTTTTTTTCTCGTTTGATTGAATGATTGATCTCCTTTGTGGAGTTCGAATTTTGAATATTAAATTATGTTTTTGTATGAATCGATTTTGAATGTTCGTTCATAGTTATCTCATATGATAGCTCTATTCTGAAATGTCATAGGTAGTAATAATAATATTATAGTATTTTTTTCTTTTTTCTTGCAACCAGTTTAGAAAGATCTGATGATTTTTAGAATGATACAAAAAATAGTAGCTTGAATAATGAAATAGTAAGATCGTAAAATATGTATGTAGACCGTTTGTGTTACGACCCAAAACATGTTCAACACATTTTCTCTTATTTGTTGAAACAGCCATATATCTTGTCATCAGCATCTCGGTTCTTGTCAAAACGCCACAGATAACATCTAAATTCACATGTTTTGTGCGTGTAGCGTTCGCCTAAATTGCGGACCGTAGCAAAAAATGTATGAGTCAAGTGTTTTTTAGATGGGAGTTCGTTGACCCCGTAATCAAATTATATTGGCTCGATAAATGAAGTATTGTGGATGGGTTAACAGCTTTTTGGAGCGTTGTTTAGTCTGTGAAAGTCGATTGTTTCAGATCAAGTATAGTATGTAGAATAAATTGTACATTTTAATATGTTTTTTTACACTTTTATTCAAAAGAAATGTTTGCAAATGATTTTCAATATTTTTACCACATTTTTTGTGAGTGTTTAAGCTTTATTGGCGAACATTTGGAAAAAAAAAATAGATGCCGGTAAAATTACAGATGATATATTTTAGGCTCCCAAATAGGCAGGCGCACGTAAGAAAGAGCTTTGATGTTACTTATAAAGGCGATGGAGACGTTATCATTTAACGAAATGACAAAAGTAGAAAGCCGATGTGAAAGCATCCGTCGCATACAGAAGAGACACGGATAACCCGTGCTGATGGTCAGCGAGACAATGTCGGAGATATGGAAACGGATAGCTCTAAGGGAATACTTTGGACCAAATTGGATGATGGCTTCATGCATAGAGCTCAATAGCTCTATTATATATCAAGCCAATGCTTGATATACAATAGATGCTGATGTTTGGTATTAATAGGAGATGATTTTAAGGATGTAGTTTTCAAAAAGGGTTTCTATATAAAAGAGACATGATAGTAGTAACTGTTTATTGAAGACGCGTTGCGAATATTTCAATGACGGAGAAGACGTTATTCTCAGATAATTATATGATATTAGAGATGAAGAATGAAAAGTGCTTATATTACTGACGTATAGGTATAGTACATACGCCCTTTACCACGCTAGCTCATTTGCTCCATCTCATGTTAAGAAAAACCTTCCTTGGATTCAGAATTCAGAATACCTTTACAAAATTGCAGCGGATTCAAGGCCAACCGATAAGTAGGTGAAGTACAAGTACGTAGGTCGCGTCGGTTCCGTCTCGTCGCCGCAACCGGGTCGCTTCACGTCCGATATTTTTTGTACCAACCGTCAGTCCGTCACCGACAAGGCGGCTCTCGGAAATCGTTAGTCGCGTACTAGTATTTTTTAATGTTTTACCCGGTTAAATAATTGTTTAATTGCTCAGCCTTGTTTAAAAGAAATTGTTGAGGTAGCGTTTGTGTAGTTGTTTTTTAAACGCAAAATGAAACTTAATTAAAATTAAATTAAAAATTACAAGCGTATTTATCCAGTATGGGGATCGAACCCACAACCCTAGGTGCAGAAGTTATGTTACCACTTCACCAAACGATCCTCAATTACATACATAGATATTACTTTTGACGTTTTAGTGATGCGGTCTATGGATGAACACTAAAAACGCAATTCAGATTTGAGTACGTCTGAAATTCATGTATTTTGATTTGTATTGAAAATTGACAAAGGTCTAATTAATTCTATCGGCGTTTCAGAACTTCATACGTCATCAATTTTTTTTTTTATATTTCTAGTAAGTATTATAAATATTTTACTTGGCCAATTAGTATCTTCCCAGAACTAGCGAGTTGGCCGTCAGCAACTGGTTTCGAGATGCGTCTGAGATTAGAGCATTTTTAGCGAGAAAACGTCCCATACATTTTTATAAGTGCATTAAATCTAAGGCTAATTAGATAAAAATAGGTATTTCGTTGTACTCGTTTTGTCTTGTACGCCTACTGCTCGTTCTATCGTTGATCTCAGCTGGTACACGCTAGGGTTGGCAATGTCTAGAATACAATATGTTTATAAAATTGTATATAATTTCGATTATTTCAAAGTTAATCTCTTGCGAATGAGACGTTATCCTGTTGAGAAACTAAATAAGACAAGTGACAACGCTTGAACTAATAAAAATTAAGAAAAATTCAATAGTATGCAGTTCAGGTAAATATATTTGCACTAAACGCAAAATTTTAAACTAAAGTAACGTTTGGTTTAATTTCCTGTTCTGAGTCATGTAATTGGACATGGAATGTTGTTACATGTTAAGGGAGAATCGTACAAATAATACAATTATGACGTTTTCCGAGGATTAATAAATGTTGTGATGGCAACCCTATCCCAGGCTCACTAATGAGCGTCCTTGCGTGGCCTCGTGTTTTGCGCGCTCTACGAATATCGTATATTACATACAACATACATACATACATACATGATACACCATACGTATGTTCGCAATTTGCTGTAGCGAATTTAATAAAGAAAATGGTTATTGTTTTCGAAATAAATAAATATTTTGAAATAGTTAAATTGATTTGTATTTCGGTAACAAGAAATATACTGAGTACTTCTGAAACCTTATCGCCTTAAAGAATATAAATGATTAACTACTCTGACTCATTAAAGTTTTATTGCACTTAAAACTAGACGTTTTACTCGTGTATTTTTTTCTGTCGAATGTCCTATATAGACATTCACAAATACTTACCTACTTCTTTCTATACGTAAAAAAGTCTTACCTCTCTCGAAAATAAATACGGTATGTATTGTGTACGGGTGTTTAAATTCTCCACAGTAAATACTAGAAAGCTTAAGCCACAACATTTAACGTAGTTCCTATACATTGGTGGCTATTAATCAGTCAGTTTGAAATTAAATCGTAAAGTAAAGTAAAGGGTCTACGGTTGCGCAACGAGTGTGATACGGGTGTACGTGTCAATTAGCGAAGTCGGAAGGGTCCCTTCGCTGCCCTGTCGACGTCTTTACCGAGACTGAAGGTATTACTTTCAGATGGCATTACTTCCAGTACAATGTGTGGCAGTACGGGGATTTAAAGTATCTGTAGAAGTAATTTTGAGTATATACTATCTGCTATTGGTGTAGCAGATGAGTCTGCGAAAGTATCTATGGGTTTTGGTTTGTAGAAATTCGCCTTAACTTATAATGAGTTTCCTTTTTCCGAGGGCCAAAAGTATCCTGTAAGTAATAATAATATTTCAGGATATTTATACACAGCTCCATCTAGTTCTAAACTAAGCAGAAGCTTGTGTTATGGCAACTAGATAACGGAATAAATTACATATACATACTTTCCTTTTGTAAATACATACATACAATAGTAGTAATTTTGATTCAGATACAATAGAATTTACGACAAAACAAATTGTATTATTTAATTTTTAGTTCAGTTCATATTTCCTAACATTCACAAACGCTTCTTTCGTCTTAAAAATCCCCGTTCAGAATTCTACAAACTGCCAACTACAAAATTCTCCAAATGAAATTATATGCCTATCTATATATAATGCCACGCAAATTGGCTCGATAAATTTCGGTCGATAGATCCATTAGAGACACATGAATAACGCCGAGAGTATGCTAATCGCGGCCGGCGACTTCTCATGACGAACTAAACGTTTCGAGTTGAGAGTTGGCCCCGATACTGTGATATATAACATTCTGCGAGCTCGCGGACGGTGAAACCCTTTGGTTCATACTTTATCTGTTGTTTGGTACTTTGGTAGCCATGATGGATCGCCGGAATTTAGTGGGACATTGTGCGGCATACATAGGCAATCGATATTTGGATAAACTGTGCTTTTAAGACTTGTTTCATTTGTATTGGTTAGAATGGATGCCTTAATTAAGTGTTTTAATATGATTTGATTTTTTCATTAGGGTTAAGATAAACGAATACTTTTCCAAATATTGGTAGACATATTGGTAGAAATGTTGAAATATCGATTCAAATATTTTTGTCCGATTCTGCTTTTTTGGTTTATTTTATAACACCTATCGTTCACAAAAAGATGGCCTATTATATTATGTCGGACTCAAACCGACTGAAACCCCACGGTGTTCCACTGTTCTGCGTTTAGACGGAGTCACGGGTGCTCTGGCGAACTCTTCCGCAGCCCCGTCTGCGGATGAAATAACTTAAACTGCACCAACCTTGTACAGTCCCGTAAACAAAGCGTTAGCTAATTGCCGTCAGTATTGTTATTGGTTGCTTCTCCATTGTGATCGCGATTGTACGCTTTCCGGTATTCTTGACCCTATTATTGTATACTCGGTTCTATGATGTACAGTCTAGTGCAAAGGTACCTATTGATACATTGAACGTGGTAGAACATCTTATCATTGATATTTCATTGGTTTTATTGTTGGTTCCTGTATTTTGATGGTTATAATATAATTATAAGAGTTAAAATTGATTATTTTTATATTAGAACCTTTTCGTGGTAATGGTGATGTGTATGATTTGTTCTTGTGAATGCGTTTAAAATACTTTGGTGGACGATTGTTGAAGTAGGCGGTCATATTGTGTTGCTTTCATAATGACATTTAGTTCACTTATTTTATGGTATACATTAATAATTAAACCATTGTTTAAGTAAAAGTAAAAGATTAAAAGTCGAACTTATATATTTATGGTATATATTAAACCATTGTAAGCGTCAAGATGTTTTATAAAATTATGTTTACAAATGTTTACGCGTGATCATTACACAGCATAACGTTTCGGTATCATAAAAGGCGAGGCTATTTATGCAAATATAAAGTACCGGCGGACAATGAGGTCAGAGCAAAGGTAAGTGAGTCGGTGAAAAGGTCACTTCCGCGCTTCTAATAGGGCGAAAGCAATAATCATGAAAATCGGAATCGATCGCTCTCACACAACGCGCGCCCGTAAAATGGCAGTGAATTGTACGATTTATTGTTTTACCGCTCGATACAATCGAATATTAATCGAGTAAGCGCTACACGAAATCGATTCTCACGGGAAATGTGTGTGGCATTGAGTTTCTGTTTACCAAAATCGTGTGAGCGGCTGCCGAGTGTGGCACGTCGTTATAGGGCGGGCTGGGTTCCTTTGCTATGCGATTTTGTAAGTACTATGTAGTATATATCGAGTATCGTCTCTAACTCTAGTCGATTGTAATCGCTTTCTATGAGGATTTGTATACCATAAAAACACTTCTAAATACTTAATATATATTAGTAGAAAGCTGTAAGGTTTGTTTCTTCGAACGTACACGTTTGTTTATCTGAACTGCCAATGAAATTTTGATTAGTCGTTTTGTAGATAATACCTATATATTAGGATTGGTACCTATAGGCTACGTTGAAGTACCTACTTGGCTGTGGGTATACAGGCTTTATCACTTTATCAGGTAGGTTAATGACAACTTTATGATATAAAACATTTGGTCGATATAATAATGTTGGTAAGTGTAGTCATGACAACTTTTTTAAAAGCTCCATTATCTATGCCATTCGTTAAGGTTGCATTTTCAATCCGATATCCGCGACGATTTGTCAAACATAAATCGTCGCCTGTCGATGCCTGTCACGTGACAATGCGCTTGCGCAACCACAGACGCGGGCGAAATATAAAATCCAACCAATAGTAGGCTTGCAAAATTCGCGACGTTCCGTTGTTCCTTTTTTGAATTTGTTTACAATAGCTAATAAAGTTTTTGTTATTTCAAGTTTGTTTGTCATTATTGTTCCTTTGATGTTCACCTGGAGACATAGTCGGGTCAATTGTTTAAATATTTATACAATGTATTGATTTAGTATATGCAATTAACATAAACTCATTCTCGATTGACTTCTCAGTAAAGCATAGCTTGCCATAGACAATAAATCAAGACGCGGCGGGTCAGGCTAAATCAGCGGCCTGTCAAAGTGACAGCTCACGTAAATCGCGCCTTTTCGCAGAACCCCGCGCCATTCCCCCGACAGATATATGACACTGGCAACATTGTAACGGTCGAACAGTTAACCCTAAAACTCCAGCCGGGGGTCTAGTTCATACGTATTCATTTAACATAGACCGTTAATGCCGGCGTTCGACGGATATGGTCGTCTTGACCCCGTTCGTTCCGTGATGCAATTTATGTTCGCTATTCATTTTATATTTGATAATATTAGAATTTATTTATAGTTTTATTAGATTTTTTGTTAAGACGTTATATTTATCACTCTGAGTACTATATTACATTCAAATTCTATTAATGTTAAAACACATCAATGTTTCATAGGCTCTATATTAACTTCTGATTATAATTACTCGTAGTTGTTGTTTGAAAGGGACTTAAGCAAGCAGAACCGCAGGACACAGCTAGTTCTAAGATAGACAGTTCAGTGACGCAGCTCTATAATCTTAATTGTTTTGTACAGTTTTTAGGGTTCCGTATCTAAAAGATAAATTATTCTCTCTCCTATTAGTTAGACTTAGCTGCCTGTTTTCAGGCTGTATGTAATGAAGCGTATTAGTTAGACTTTTCACAAACGATGTATTTCTGTTGCTGCTACAAACACTAAAAAAAGAATAATAGTAAATAACTTGATTTTTTTGGCTCGATATCGATGAAATGTTACCGAAACCTCCATGCGCTAGTCCAACTCGCACTTAGCCGGTTTTTAATACAAACCGGTGTATATGTAGGTAGATTAATTAAACACACAGAAGTGTAGCAAAAATAATTGGCCAAGTCGTATGTTTATTTAAATGTTATTCGGCATATAAAAAAGGTATCATGTCACCGACCCGTTGATATTGATATAGAGGAATTGTAATGTACATATGTCATTTTATTTTATGTTAAAGTCGAGCAATTATAGTTTTATTCAACCTCGGAAGGAATGTTTTAATACAATTTTAATTAAATGGGTATGCGTTTTTATATATAGAATTGTGATACGTGCATATGTAAAAGTCCTTTGACATTTAGCTGAAAGTTAAGGTCCTTAAATTGATCAGTAAACAAACGTATGTAGGTACAATGTACATATATCCTTATTTTTATGATGTCCTAGTAGCGCGCAGTGGTTTTGTTTGTGTTAATGTAGTTTTTTAATACCGATATATTATATATAATTTTTATATTATTATTATTAATAGATGATTTTGTTATATAATTTTAAGTTTTATAGTATACTAGCTGACAATTTCGTTGAGCATAATGTTAACTATCCTTTTCGGTTCATTATATAGCCTATGACAATCAGCAATAATGTAGCTTTCTATTGGTGAAAAATTTTTTAAAATCGGTGCAGTAGATCCCGAGATTAACCCTTACAATTTAACATACACACAAGTTTAGTTCTTTTTAATATTAGTATAGAAGTATAGATGACTTATACATCAGGATCTTTTTTTTAATCGTCCGTGCTAAGTCATGTTTTACTTACTTTTTAATAAAATCTACGACAAAAATACTTTACGTTTAATATGTTATGAGATTGTTTAACATGTTTCTTGAAAAATAAACAGTTTTTATACACGCGTCGCTAAGATATTTAAGTGCAAGATACATAGGTGCTTAGTGAGAGCTGTCGTGGACGCAATAAATCTTGTCTGTGGTCGCTCGTCATGATCGCGGTGTGTGTGGCCAGTATTAAAAACGCAATTATTTTTTTTATACAGTCTGTATTATGAGCGCTCAATTTGACATATGTATGAGAAATACATACTATTAATAATATTTGTTGAAATTATAATACATCAAATACTTATGGTGCCATCTAGTAGTGTTATAAGTATAATCATTGATTGGTTGTATGGCCATATTGTTCATTTGCATATTTGACAAATAAAGACAGTTGTCACTGAGGTTTATACTAAAATCAACGTGTTTTATTAGGTTATGGGCCCAGACCCAGAAGTTTCCAAGTTAATATTGTGCTAAAAATGCTAAATAGACTATAAAGTTTATGAGACTAGTGATTGTTGTGTTGGACTAATAGAAATGGCTTTAAACTCGTATATTAACAGTGTGCCGAAGTTAAAGGGCCGCGAAAATTACAATGAGTGGGCATTTGCCGCGGAGAATTTACTCGTACTCGAAGGAAAACTTGATTGCATCAAAAGCAAGAGTGCTGTGGTAGCCGCGGATGATCTTATAACGAAAGCCAAATTAGTACTAACAATTGATCCGTCATTATACGTACACATTAAAGATGCCAAAAACACAAAAGATTTGTGGCTTAAATTGAAACAAATGTTCGATGACTCTGGTTTTTCGAGAAGAATAACTTTATTAAGAAATTTAATATCCATACGTCTTGAAAATTGTGACTCAATGACAAGTTACGTTACTCAAATTATTGAAACAGGGCAGAAGCTATCAGGCACGGGATTTAATGTTAATGATGAATGGATCGGCTGTTTGATGTTAGCAGGATTACCGGATAAATATTTCCCTATGATTATGGCAATAGAACATTCGGGAATCGCCATAACTGCGGATGTAGTCAAATCGAAGTTGATTGACATGGCCGGAAATGATGGCGACACAAATAATGCATTATTCACTAGAGGGCATCACTTTAGCCAAAGAGAACGAAATGAACGAAACCATAAACCTAGCAACTCGAACAAAGATGGCGAAATGTCATATAACAGAAATGTCAATAATGTCAACAATAACAAACGAAAAATAATTAAGTGCTATCGTTGCAAACAGGTCGGACATTACAAAAATCAATGTACTCAAGAGCAGAATA
>JADANM010001810.1:8681131-8719514 GCA_026213755.1 Eurema hecabe
TTCCATAATAAGCTGCATACTTCATCTGGGCCCCTTTTAGCTTCACCCTCATGGTAAGTGTAGAAATCAGCTGAATTCGTCTTTAAGTCATGAACACAAAACACATACAGCCATAGTTTTCTTAAATAAAACATTTTCTGAACTGGGATCTTAGGAATGGGCAGATTTTGCATATAATCAAATACAATGGCTCCTACATCCACACCACTATGTGATGCGATTTTGTTTATCGAATAAAAAAACAGCCAAAAAGAAATATTATTTCTATACTCGTAAAGTTAATAGTTGGAAGAAGGGAATAAAGGAAGGATTTGTTTCCTTCTTCCAACTAACAATTTTTTTAGCCGCATGAATCTATACGAAATGAATGGACTTTGTTTCTTTTTTCGAACTCACAACTTAGCCCTACGTCTAACGAATATAAAAATGTATAAAAGTGAATATGTCAAAAAGTGGCGTTTATTCCCTTCTTCCAATTGGTGGTTCAATTATACCTACAATTTATGAGTAATAACGTTACTCAAGCGATAAAAATAATTTATCTGAATTGAAAAGGTGAGCAAATACCTTCCTAGTTCATTTTATTAGTTTCTTATAATCTAATCAATATAGTTATTTATTAGATAAAAGTAAATTATTAATGCGTCTTTACCTAAAACGCAGAGCGTATTATATTACATAATACTCGTTATGGATGGAGGTACACTCGAAAATGTCCTATAAAGAATACATGATCAATAAGTCGAATAAGGCGCTGCCGGTCGCGTGGGCGTCTCAATAAATAAAATTGGAGTCGTTTGCATAAATAATAAATAATAACCGATCTATCGGCACCAAAACAAACGTAATATATGTAACGATATAACGCTTTAATGGTTCTATTAATTACTCGGTGTCGGGCGCGAGTCGCGTGGGTGCTAATGTTAGACATTGCTGAGCGTATTTTGAAACGTTATTTTAAATGTTTTGTAGGATAAACTATATTATATATCTTAGAGAATACCTATAAAATTACACGGTTATTTTAGTACGTTTGATTAATAAGTATGGCAATATTAATCGTCATAGATAATGCTTTATAACCATAAACATCAATGTTAAGTTATGCCGAATGTCATGAGTTGTGAACAAAATATTTCTTTGCTTGAACAAGGGTTTTCTGTATTTTGTAATTACGGATAATGTTATTATTCCGCCATCTTTTTTGGATAAGATGTGTTCAAATGTATTTAGGTTTTCAAGTAACTGAAGCGGACACAAGTTTGTCTAATTTTTTCTAACTATATTAGTGTAGGCTTCCATTACGCGTTCGTAGTAAACGTGGCTTATAACTGTTCGTACAAGAGCGGCCTTCTAGACTGTTCCATGCCAATGTCACGGCATTGTCGGAGGCCAATCGTCCGATTGGTTTTTTCAACGACTGGCTGCATGCACGAATCAGTTTTTTTTTGTATTTTCATTTCATTTAAGCAATTTCTTGGACTGGTTGACTTTTGAAATTTTCTCATCGGTTATTTTGTACTTCAACCAAAACGTTAAAAGAAACGTGAATGTTTTGTACCTACCGAAAAGATTGCAACAATTTTTTATATATCTGGTGGGTGTATTAATGTTACTAACTGTAATAACAATATGTACCAAGTACCAATATATCACCTGCTAAAGGATTGCTTAAAAGAGAATCTTTTCCGATACCAATTTCAATATGTATTTCTAAGTAATATAAGTGAAGCAAATTATTTTGTTTTATGTACCTATATATAGAGTAAATAACTATGTACATACAAATATTGTTAATTTAAGTAGAAACAAAGTACCGACAAAAATATACATTTTAAGAATTGGACAGTTGACACCGGTGTGTTAATTTTCAAGTAAAGAAAATAAGTAAAAATTCTCGCGGCAGTGTTGCGTATGTACTACTACAATCATACAATGTTCTATTGAGCGAGCCGGCTAATTAAGACACTTGGAGTGGTTAGTCTCCGCGAAATGGTCGCCATAAGCTATTGCTAGTGTTAAAACCTTACAACCGCAAATGCTTTCGCTGTGACATGCGAAGAGTCAAATAAAGTAATATATAAGTAATACTAGCGACCCGCCCCGGCTTCGCTCGTATATATTATGCAGGTATTATACTTATAAACCTTCCTCTGGAATCACTCTGTCTTATAAAAAGGCGCATGAGAATCGGTTGCGTAGTTATATAGGCAGTAGGGACAGAGAAATCGACTTTGTGTCATACTATGTAGTTAGTGAAGATCTATATCCACCTAAATATTATCTGAAAAAATATCATAGACTCAGATCTTAAGTTCGGGTCAGCAAAGAATGAGACGTTTCCTTTTGTTTTATTATTGAGTTGCTAAAAATGTTTTTTTTTTTTTATGAACAGAAGAGAAAAATACATTTTATTAATCTGTCAGTCAAATCAGAAGCTATTTTATACATAAATAAATACCCCAATTTTTACTCGAAAAATCGATTCCTTCTCTAGATATGACTCTGGAACTCTGAGACTTTTTATAGAGCGCTGTGAAGTGCTTCGCGGAACGATCATTGTTGGCTCCGCTTAATGTGTGCGTTTTATGAACACCCAAATACTTTCTGTACGTGATTGCGGTAACGATTTCTGTCTGTCACTGTTGTGTACTGTTACTGTTGTATGTCGCAGTAAAAGTATTAAAAAAACCACTTTAAAGTAAGTGTACGAGTAGAGAAATATAATAATAATAATAGTTAACTTTAGTTAAAATATAGCGTAAATAGCAAGCCGATAGTTACGTTCACAATTTTTTAAGCTCATTATCTTATGGGATACATTGTATTAAATAATAGTCATATCAGGTTTTACAATTTTACGGTATGATTACAAAATAATATAGAAAAACCTTGATTTATTTAACAGATCCGTAAATCAATAATTACTGCATTCTAGTTTTTAATAAGGTTCTTTTCATATAATTCAGCTCGCTACTCATAAGAGAATACTAAGAACGAAGGCTTACAATAGCACATGGGGGCTTCATATATCCTTAGAAACCCGTACCTACCTTTTATAAAGGATGCAAAGACGTGTAAAGAGACCCCCGTCTAAGCAATAGTGTTTTGTTTTGACTCGCATCTACGGAGTGAGACGTTTTCAATCAAAGGCTTACAATAGAGGGTAGGTGAAGGGTGCATCAACACTACATCCATCATGCTCTAGGGCCGCCGCTTGACGGTTTTCAGTGTAAACAATGGGGTGAATTATAGGGTTGTCGAAACATCATATAAGTTATTTATTATCTTACTTCTTGTTGGTACTACATTTTTATTGAGAAATTAAGACACTACACTAGTAAGAGAATATATGCCAGAGACAATGTCAATGATTATAATCTTTACCATTAATTTTTTTCTTTGTTTGAACACGACCAATCTTTGGAACTTCTGTTTTTTATATGACATGAATCATTGAAAATGAAAATGAAAATGGAATTAATTTATTCACTTAAATCACATTGTGGTATTTATGAACGTCAAAACTAAAAATATAGATCAATACAGACATGTCGTTGCAGCCACACAATCTGCGTTCATTAAAAGTACCTACTACAGTGTAATAAGATAACGGGGACGAATCGACAGAGCGCGGCTTGTATTATATACGAGTTTTATATAAGTATAAATCAACTATACAATGTGGGCGACAGGCTCGCCGTACGCGGCTAAAACGAGAAGATTTATTCACTCATTAAGATGGCGAACAATAAACACACTCGGTATAAACACAAAAAACACATTCAATTAATGCCTTCCTCGTTACATTAGCCGTCAGCGACAACGCAGTTTAGCTGCTAAGGTGAACACGCAGATTAATAGCCCATTATGAAGATATAAGTGTTTACTATGATGATACGTGTTACATACTAGACGTGTTTCAGTAGTAAATAAATAAATATTTTCAGGACATTTATACACAGCACCATCTAGTTCCAAGCTAAGCCGAAGCTTGTGTTATGGCAACTAGATAACGGAATAAATTACATATACATACTTTTCTTTTGTAAATACATACATACAATACATAGCAACACTCCAGACCTCAGAAAAATACAAATGTAAATTACAAATATATTTTTCCGATGTGGGAATCGAACCCACGACCGTTCGCGCTGAAGGCAGTCGTGTTACCACTGCGCCAAGCGGTCGTTTAGTAGTAGTTTCGTAGTTTCAGTTCCCGGGCAAAACCGGGATAAAAAGGAACCTCGCAGATTAATAGCCCATTCTGAAGAAAGAAGTGTTTACTGTGATGATACGTATTACATACTAGATGTGATTCGCGGTTTAAGCCTCGTAGTTCCAGTTCCCGTTTTCGGGGTAGTACCGGGATAAAAAGGATCCTCGCAGATTAATAATTTAATAGCCCATTATGAAGATATAATTTACTATGATGATACGTGTTACATACTAGACGTGCCAGCGGTTTCAGCCGCGTTGTTCCAGTTCCCTAGTTTTCGTTCTCGGGGCAACACCGGGACACAAGAAAGAAGTGTTTACTATGATGATACGTGTTACATACTATATATGTCTCAGTAGTAGTTTCGTAGTTTCAGTTCCCGGGGCAATACCGGGAAATAAAGTTTCCACGTACTAATCTAAGGTTTAATCTACCTTCATGCCGAATTTCAGCCAAATCTATACAGCAATTTTTTTGTAAATACATACATCCATATAATACAAACCCAGGTGCTCTTAAAGATTCATGTAATTATATATTTTGTCTAGGGTCGGCCTCGAATACACTAACATCTCTTGGCGCAGAAGGCAATTGTTTCACTAACACCACTGTACCTAGCGATCGTCAGACTAATTAAACAACAATTTATCATTAGGTACATAGTATAAAACAAAGTCGCTTTCCTATGTATGCTTATATATTTATAACTACTGAACCGATTTTCATGCGTATTTTATCAGATAGAATGATGATTCAAGGGGAAGGTAAGGTGCATAATACATGCTTAAATGCGGGTTAAACCGCGTGCCCCGGCTAGTATATTCTAAACATAATTTCACTAAGCAACTAAGCGGACTTGTCGAATATAGCGTTTATTTTATTGTCGTTGGTCAACGCTATTAGGTTAACGACAATCTGTTTGGTTGTAAAATAACATATAGTATACCTGTAAGAGATAAACATACATAATATTCCTCTTGTCAGGCGTTATTAAATTCTTGTGTATTGTGCATTGTTCTCGCTTTCTATAGCTTGCTTACCTCTAAATAAATTGTCGTATTAAGCATATGATACATATAGAAAGATAATATTTTTTAAAAGAAAATTTTATTGCGATTTTTTTTAAATTAAACAAGTTAGCCGGCATTTGATTATCTTGAGCATATTTTGTTAGCATAATTCCTAACGCACTTAGTTATTTAGCGTGATTTAAAACACTTTTTAAGTGTAAAAATAACTCATTATATTATTTATGTGAAACGGTTTGTGTGATGCAGTCATCCCCACAGTATGAAACGAAGGGCCCTTTGCGTGATTATGAGTAAATCCATGACAGACTCACCCTATGTCTATCGTTAAATTAATGTAGGGAAATGTTTAATTTGAACGAGGAAAGTTTTAGCTTGTAATGTGACTGGTAGTAGATAATGTGTTTTTTGTTTATACATTAATGCTATCTTGGGGTACATTATGCAGTGATAAGATTTTTATTGTCGATGACTGATATCAATAAATAATAGGCTAATTCTAATGTAACCTTAATTTGCTATCGTCATATATGAAGTTAATAAAGTCGCTTGTGAATTACTAATTAAGGCTCTCATTTCCAAGAAGGTCTTTAAATAATATTTGATCAGTTGTGAGTTGTGCAGCAGCGAAACATAAAGACGATAACTTATTCTTTATTTATCCATCTATAAGTTAATTTGTGCGATTCAAAAGTTTGTAGATAACACAAAGAAGAACATACATTTTGTATGTTTTATAAAAAATATCAATAGTATCGCGAATAAAACTTGGCTAGTAAATAATAAACAAAGCATTTCAATAAAGCGGCACGGCGCACGGCGCATTATTCACAAGTCGCGCAGGTAGGTACAATAGCGTGCGGTAAATGCATCCATTGCTATCAATCTCAGCTGCGTTTCGCAAGCCCCGATTGTTACCGATCACGACTCCTTTCGCAAACGCGAAAAATCCGCTGAGAATGCCACGACTTGTCATTGCTGATTGCACTGTCACGAGCCCAAATGTCGTCTCAGGTGCAAATGTACTCGATTGCGTCATCGGGAACCAGCCGTTGGGATTTATGGAATTATTATACATTATATAGGTATGGGCGATAGTTGAGGGAATATCTTCAGGAATACAATACTGTGACGCGAAAAGAAGTTTCATAAACACTTATAAGGAGTAAATTTAAAGTCGGCCTGGCTAACTTATGTCAACCATTAAAATAACTATCTAATATGTAAAAATACGATTCATTACGATTCAATACGATTCATACGTTCATGTGTAAGAACCGAGATTTGACAAGTTTGACCGAGTAGCTGACTGGCCCTCGCGACTTTTTTCACGCTATACCTATCTGTAGACTGTAACCTTATAGGTACCCTTATAATACCTACCTTTTTTCTAAAGAACTTGCTAAAGAAACATCGTTTCTGCTGTTATCGAGTTATGCACTTAGCAACACACGACAATTCTATTATAGATACTAATTAAATATACTCTTCATGAGTATCAAAACTAAAAGTAGGATCAAAACTAAGTTGAGCCCTATGAGAATAGATGTAGCATACGATCTCTTTCTAGTCCTAATTGGACCTATTCATTTCTTCAACGTCAACGTCATTGCATTGTCGAGGTATCTGGTGTTTTTTATCGCAGTTATTACGACTCCCAATCAAGGCTACACTTGTATAAGGTAACGTAATCACTCTATAATCTATAGCATCACGTACCGACTCGTTTCCAACAATTTACAGGGTACGTTGAATCTAGTGTTAACGTAGAACGCTGAAAAAAGTGGTTCAGGTCTTTCCTGTTAATGAGGAGTAATTGTGAAGCATTCGTATCTGGTACTGCCCGTACCGGTATAGTTCGGTCTTGATTTGCAAGTTGGACGAGTGTTTGAAATATCTGTAATAGCGGTGGTTCACCGCGAATTTTGTTGGTAAATAAATGTTGGATAAAGGGAAAAGACATAGCCACTGAATGGTTGCAAATTATTAGGCAAGTGGCGTTTTTCTGAAAATGGTTAGATTATATATATATCTATCTTGGCCTAGAAGACACTGTCATTCTTCAATTTATCGACATATACATATACAAGAAGTATATAAGTTTTATTGTATGTTTTTCTGGGAAACTCGTAATAACGGTAACACAATTGGCACGTCCATAGGCAAAGGGAATGATCCCATTCTCTTCACAGACCGGCGCACGCGCAAGCATAGTAATCGAGGGCTTCACGCAGGGCGGTGAGGCTCCCACGCTCCACTTTGCTATTCGCGCGTTGCGTACTAAGTACGTACTACCAGTACTAGTAAACACCAACTTCGGAGTAACTAATAAATATAACTTGAGGAGCAAAGTGTCCGGCTTTTGAAATTTTGTATGTGTGGTTAAGTCGGTAACAAATATTTGTTTGACTTAGGGATACGGTCCATAAGACTTAAGCCAGATCGAATGTGAAAAATAATGGTATATTTTATTACAAAAACGTAGGTATCAAGGTAAATTCTACTTAAAATGAAAAAAAAAAAGAAACACGGATTACATTTTGGAAAGGCAATCAATAATTCCCTAATAGAAAATTGTAATTTTCTTCAATTAAGGTAGAAATGTGAACTAGCGCTACAAGTATAGATTAAAGAAACTAACCGAGGGCGTAAAGCAATAGAAATATTCTAAGGAAACCTGCCAGAGAACAGATGTAATTGCGCCGGTATGCGGAAACGAAAAAACTCGTATAATGAGCTTTTCGTGTAAAAAACCTCGTTCGGTACGTGTGCATTCTTGCTCGAAATAACCGTATTTGGTTATATTGTTTTCGTGTTTAGATTTTAAAAGACAGGGTCAATACCTTACATAAAAACGCTATTAAAAAAATGTTGCGTGGAAAACTTGGTTGAATACAACTTTGATCATTTTTGATGTATTTACGTATTACACAAAATAGCAATGAAGTTTGTTGTATGCAACATCGCCACCTGAAAAAATAAGTAGTGTTATCTGTGTGGTTTTTTTCTCTTCTTTCTTCTATAGATGAGCGAAGCCAACTATAATTGGCTGGAAGAGATCACTGTGTGTTGATAAAGCCGACAGTTACCTTGCTTTTAATCTTATAAAAGGATGACAATTTTTTTAACAAAGGGTAAAAAATAAATAAATACACGAAAGAGTCAAGTTGAAATTGAGTTTGTTATGTTGCATTTATAAGAAGTTAGCAGATCGATAGCAGCTCCGTAACCCCCGACCTTTATCCAATAGTGCGGCGGGACCTTGGCTGCTCTCTAATCGTGACTGGTCTCCCGGCCTTCGCCGCTCCCAGCAGATCACTATCTCGCAGGACAGTACGTATTGTTGGACTAGACGAAGCTTTGTTCAATTGTGAAGCTAATTATGGTACACACAACTAGTACTTTTGGCTCCAGCTATTGGTTTAGAAAATTGTATTCAACTTATATCTGTGTGTGGTTCCAGGATGATTGTTGATGTAATGGTATATAAATTTGATGAACTTCTTTCTTGTTATGGTCATGCACATAATTATATGATGATTAAAATATAATAAGCCTTAGAAAAATCATTAGAAGTTAAATCAGACAACTTGTCTTTCGGAATACACCTCCTCCGAATGCTTCCACTTGAATCTATATCCAGCTCCTCTTAATCATTGAAGGTCTGCAATTTTCTTGAAATCCTCCTCTCTACATTTAATTTCACATTGTGACTTATAAATTTAGTAGTCCTTACCACAGTTTTCAATATACCTTTTCCAATATTTGTCTTTTTAATTTTCCAATAAATAGGTATATGATGATGAAGATATTACAAATCCAAATAACATCCCCACACAAAGCGTAATCGCTTCATAGTACGATGTTAAGTTTTCAAGAGCATCAACCGATGAGCAAATTTCATTACATCACGCTTACGTAACGCCACGTGTGTGTGAGTCATTCGCAACGGTCGTGTGCTTCGAGCTGATAAACACCGATATAATCATATAATACGAGGATTAAAGACTTCGACATGTGTAGGTACGTACGGTATTGGCGATGTGTTTTGAAGCAAACGCAGTGTTATGTTTTTTGTAGATGGATGATGCAATTGTTTGCTGGTAGGTTTTACTTAAAAGATTTCTGTTTTTAAACTTTAATATTGAAAAATATATACTGGGGTACACATTTATCGAAGGCCTCTACACAGTAAAAAATCAATAGGATACGTCACTCAATGATATTGATGATTGAAATGGTTTGGTAAGGATTGGTCCAGTAGTTTTAAGATCTATGCGTTAAGAAGAAAAAGATAAAGAATCTTACTTATTTATTCTTAAAACCGTACAAACAGCAATGAATATGGGAATGAAATCCTTTTTGAAAATAAACGAAGCCTAGTAACAGTTTCTCCATCTATATAAATGTTTAATATTCTTTAACGTTTGTTCCGTTTGATACGATCGTATATTTCACATTCGATAACAATCTGGCCGGCGTGTGGTCAATTAAATATACGGTAATAAAAATCACAATGGTTTATGTTTGAGCAAATACGGCATTCGCGTCGATAAATGTGGCCTCGTTGCCGCTTTATGAACTCAGGAATTGACCTTAGAAGCTTTGATCAACGGTTTGCGATGTTACCTATACGTGCTTCATGATCTTAATATAATATATATCTAACGGAGGACTGCACTTCAAATATCGAGTTACAAAATCTAAAATGTTTGCCATCGGAAAAGATGAAATATGAATCAAGTTTTTAAATATATAGATACGAAACTAATAATTTTTATTTGATTCGGAGGTCTTAAAAGATATCTGATGATTTACAACAGTGTATTTAGACATGCTTAATAAAGAAAAAGATAAACGGCGGTTAACAATAACGACTATTAAAACGAGAACCGTCAATTTTGCCAAAGATTTATGGTAATAAAGTTCCATGTATGGTTCGCGAAATTACTCGTGAAGGCCTTCTAATCCGGAAGGATTATAATTGGCATTGTTTTCAATTTCAGTATGGGCGTTTAATTGGTCGTTGATTGTATTACGACAGTGATTCGACGCGCGTTGGCAACGCGGAAGAGCCAAATGTCTGCACTATGAGTTACGGACCTTGAAGCGTGATGATTCGTTAATGTCTCAGTGGACGTTGGAAGGGCTGGCATGGTTTATGGTTTTGTTGCTAGGTTTAAGATTACGGATTTGTTTATATGGTTCTGTAATAGAACAAGGTGATCAATTTCTCCATGTCCGAACCTGATATAAATACTAAATTAAAGAAAATCATCTTTAATGATAAAACTATGAAACTTTGAAATTTTTTACAGGAATTACATTGAGGACGTATGGACCGTGTCATATTGTGACATATAGAGATTGTTTACGATGGAAAAGTTTAGTTGGAGCATGAAGCAATTGTTTGTAAACTGGTCGCGCTAAACGAGTGTTCGGGAGTAAGAATGCGGACCGCTTCCGCCATATGGCGCCTGCGTAGCTTTACGATTCACTTGATGCTTTAGATTGACGGTATCTATTGAATGAGGCCAAATTAGTTATAGTGTTTTAGGGGTGTACCACAAGGACCTATAGGTCCCACAGTATACTGTGGCCGTGTCTAATCCTAATATTGAATAATGACACAACTAAAGATAGCGAAGGTTTTGTTTATGTTATGATAAGGTATTTTAATCTCAATAGAGAAATAGACGATATTCGCATAATAAGAGATAAATAGAGTATTTATAAAAGTAAACTTCAGATTAAACATTTTATATCAGAAAATTTAATTTTAAAATATTATATCAATCAACCAGTACACGATTACAGATTGCAGAACGGAGAAAAATAAAAGAACAAAGCAATGAATAAACTTTCGCATTTATTAACATTCGCAGGGATTATGTACGCGTAGTAATATAACCAGCAATTTATTTTATCTAAAGAGAAGTTTTCAACTTTTATATGACTCGCAGTTGATCTTTAACATAATGTGTGTTTTTTTTGTTCCAGGTAAGTTGTACCACACACGACGCTCGCCGCATGTCACAGCGCGTATATGCGCCAATAAATTGACATCTTTACTGTTGACTTTTTATTCACCTCTCAGTTTGTTCTGCGGCCCTGGTATGATTTTAATATTTCAAGTGTTTATTGTATTTTTTAAGTGTTTAAGTTTCTTTGTATGGTGAGGATATGTGGAGTAAATTGTTAATAATAGAAAATTCATGCAATAAAACTTCATTGCCAATTTCAATTCATTCAAATTATAATAAACGAATACTTGATCGTTCCTCGTAATTAGAAGACCATTCAATAGTTGTTGATGAAGATGAGAAATTAAAAAAAAACATGATACAAAACGAATTGATTTCAAAGACCAATTCATATAGACTAGTATAATATCTCCAATGACTTTACATACACTGGTCATCCTTGACCCTACAGAGCACCTGCCTTCCATTATTCCATATGAAACAATAGCCCCTAATTACAACCACACAATGGGAGTTAATAGACCCCCTATTCTTTAGATCTTTGCACTTTTATGCGATTTTGAACATAAGCGAAGTGAGTACAAGGGTTAAATTTGTCTGTATCATATTCGCTCGGACTGCCCGGAGAGCGTATTGTTCTTTCAATGTGTCGAAGTAACCATTTGTTGTAATTGTGTAGGAAAAGGTTGTAGATATAGAATCGAATTGGTGTGTTCTTGGTGGATCCTTCTTAGAATCTGGACAAGGAATCTTTGATTCGCCCAAGTCGAACCCGTTGTTAGCAAAAACGGAAATTCAAACTATAGGTAATGATTTTTTTAAGCTTTATATGTGTGTATACTTAAAATGTAGTGTATAGTTACTACCAAATTTGTAGTTATGAATAAAAAATAAGTCGATCCAACAATTGATCGTTTCAGAAGCAAAGTAACAATACTAGAGCGATTATTAACGCGAGCAATGGTTGCAGTGTATAATTTCTCAAAATAAAATACTCGATAATAATTGTATTATCGTGGTTGAGTTTGAGTACTTATTAGGTCTCAGCACAGTGGCCGGAGTGTTCTTAACCTTCGCTAAGTATAGGTCGTTGATGGATGAAATTATACAACAAAAGTGCTTGCAACGCGTAAATAGAGACATAAAAAAGGTCTAGTGAGTTGTTGCTTTCAAAACACAGTTGCCTTCAAAAGTGTAGGTACTACGTCCGAAATTGAAAATAATAAAACACTAAATTATGGTATAAATGAGGATTATGGTTAGTAATTTTCAAAAAATATGGACCTCAAATTTGTGTAGTGTAGTGTTTTAGTGATAAAATATTTTGTTGAATGTGTTTATATACTTATGTGATTTACTGTACACCAGACCAGTAATTTCAAAAACCTTTATTATGAAAAAAATTTCAACTTCGACTATAATTACAGAAATTACTAAATGTCACTGCTCAACTACGTACACGAAAAATCTCTTCACCTTTTTCATATTTATAGAGATATGAAAAAGGAGAATGCGTATTATATACAATTTGCAATATCTATTTACAAATATTATACGTATACGTTAAACTTTCGCCAAATTAGAAAATTTAGAGCGAGTTCTAAGATTCTCCCCACTGTGGCGTCTAGATGCTAACAAGTCTAGGACACACGGTTTTCGCACGGCCACTGCGCGACCAGCAATTACCGCAATTAGTTTATTCGTGTTCGCTCAATATTGCCCACTAAATGTTAGAGCGTCGCTTATAAATGTGAGTTATGTTAGCGTTGAGTTTAGGCAGGCTATGCGCGTGCGACGCATTCAATTCTGCTCGAGAAAATTTAACCATTTTTTTTAAATAAATTTCGTTACACGAACGTCGTACGAAAACAGTTTATATCTGACAAACATATATATAATAAAGTAGATGGTGTAGTTAACGTTGTTTTAACAAGGCTACAACATTCGATTTTTGCAACAAAACCGACAATTACCGTAAATGAGATAAGCCACCGTTTGTTATTTGCAAGTATAATATTAGCATTAAGGTTAGATAATATATACACATTAAGTCCTAGTGATGAATGATATATTAAATGTATGGTATATCTTAATATATGTATTTAAATTACAAGTCTCGTTGGTTATCCGCGATTGACTCCCTAAACTACTTAACCGATTTTAATCCTAATTTGCACACCGTGTGCAGTTTGATCCATCATAAAAGATTGGATAGCTTACATCCCGGTATTTCCCCGGGAACGGGAACTACGCAGGTAAAACCGCAGGATACAGCTAGTTTTATATTAAACATTGTACAACATGTACGTGTAACACATTAAAAGCAATGTAGACATTAAACTGTTGTATATATTGAGATGCAATGAGTCGCTAAAGTATTGCCCGTTCATTTGTCATTGGTTATTCAATATTTAGAAACTTAGAATATATTTTTATTAATATAAGGGTTGGGTCAGTCAGTACGAAAAGACATAACAGTAACAGATTTTTATTAAGATTTATTCAAAGACGTTTGTTAGATAAATATACGTTATTTTAAAATCGCAGCGCGTGTAAACCACCTTATATCACACAGGCCACATCTGAGCACAGAGCACTCCAAACGCCCTCCTTGACATATAATTAGATGCAAGAGATTGTTGCAATTAAACGCATATCATATTGTCGGTGCGCATACGATATTTTAGTATAATCACTTTGTTTGTTGAAGCTAAACGATAATTACAATTAGAGACTGCATGTATATGTATTTGAATATGTTTTTCATAAACCTGTTTGTACCATTAATTTATCCGTAGTTATGGGTATAATAATAGATTGCGTTGTATAATCACCTCTCATTGGCAATTCTGTGCTCGGAAATAATTAAATATTAGGTTTAGTTCGGCTTAACTGTTAAAAAAAGAGTATACCTACCAGTTGTATTGAATTGTCAAAGAACGTACTCTTGGTATTGTTTTAATCATTGATTTAATATATTTATAGATACGCATTTTGCGTCTAAAATAAATATTGTGATAACCGTATCACTACTTATCAATCGTTACTTTATTTTAGTTTTAATATGTACATATACAAATTATGGTAATTCATTGTGTGTATAACTGTATATTGTATGTAATGGTTGTTCAGTGTAAATGATAGCTGGATGTGTAACTTTGGCTGTGTAATATACACTTTCATTGCTACTCAAATATTGCCCATAAACTCATGTAAATGGTAGTTAAATATTACACTACAGCGCTATAATTAAATTAATCGCACGGTTTGGTAAAGTTTACAATGGAAATCGAAATAAGTAAACTAAAATTACACAGTAGGTACGATATGTGAGCTCAGTGGGGAAAGAGATACAATTATTTTGTTCATACGTGACGCCTTTATATGGGATGGTATTAAGAGGAAATACAACGGTAACCACATATTATTGTAATGACTTATTCCGTTTAATGAGAATGTTTGGGCGACCGTGTTATTTGTTTTGAGAATCTTGCGGGCCGCGGATTTCTGTGGAAGCGTGAAATAGCAAGGACTCTTTAAGGTTTCTCGCGAAGCTACAACGTTGTTGGCTTTAGTTCGTTGTGTGTATAATATGAAAGGAATAATCTCTTAAAGTATTGGTTTATTTTTATTTGTTCTTTTTTTCGAACTGGTAATCTTTTATTGGTGTATTAAACTTTAAATACGTTTAATGAATAGCGCGAACAATAAAAATCATCTCAAAAGGAAAACCGATTGTGTAGAATTCTATTCATTAATTATTTATCTATTACCGTGTTCTTAAGTCGTCAGTATTTAAACTTGAATATTAGATATTACATAAAAATCTACATAAATACGTATATATGTTAGGCAAGGTTACATTGCGTTATATAGTTACTTTAGCAGTAATTTAAGTATCCAATGTAGAGACAAATCTAAGAAAGCGAACATCATTTTAATTGGCCTACCGATGTCGAGTAATTAATGACTTATATAACCCGCCTTGGTACTTTATATGTTCCTGCGAATATATTTTAGTATGCCACATGTGGTCAGCGTAAATTCGTCGGATAATACAGGTACTGTAAACTAGTGTAATTGGAAGCCAATCAAGGTGAAAGTCTGGCCCTAACTGCGCGCTCCGTTTCGACCGGCCGCGGACGCCCCACTTTGCATAAATGCAAAAGATTCAATACTTTTTCTTGTCGCGTCATTAAGAGCCGATTACTTGACATCGGCCGCTCTCGATAATTGCTTATTTTATCGATCCCGTTATGAGTGTGTCACGTGGTTTGTAGTCCAGTTTCAGATTGGTCGTTAGGGGCTGTGATGATGGATATACATAATTATGTATTATATTCCTCTATGTACTAAAGCAACATCATATAATACTGCTTTAATGTCAAGAAGCAACATTTCAGCTCAAAAACAATTACGTTTAAATAATTTTCTTGCTTGGAATAAGGAGAATATTTTTCAACATTAGATGTAAATAACAGAGGTTAGCGATAATAATAATTATTATCGTTATGTTGAAAATGAAACATTTAAAGCTAGATGAGAAGAAACAATGTCAAGTTATTTAACAGCGTATTTATATAATTTATTCTTTATAATTAAATGATTGCAATAAAAGTAAATAAGGATATAAATGCTAATAAAACCCACGCATAATATTCTATTGTGGACAGTTCGCTACTAAGCGTTTAGATATTTATTATAACGTGGCATTTATTTCCTAACAAAGGTAATAATACTCGTATACAAACATGTTGATGAAGCATTCATTATATAGTCTTATTATACAATAAATGGTTGAAATAAAAGCATAATTATATACAATCGAATTGAAAAACCTCCTCCTTTTTTTGAAGTCGGTTAAAAATAGTTTAACGTTAAACGTTACAACGATATTTCTAACAGTCAGTCATAGCCAAATTGTCATAACAATTATACCACTGCTTTGATGTAATATGTCCTCTGTGTAAGATTCTACATTTAATTTTTTTTATTTATAAATTTGCAAAGTTGGACCACTCAGGACAGTTTCGGTCTTTCAGTAAGAGACGGAAAAAATAAATGTCTAACAAGTAGTGTAGTGTCTTCTACAAACGTGTAGGTTTTCTCGCAATGATAATCACCATTCGCATCTCTCATGATCTGTGAAGCTAAATCACATTCACTCACTCACTCATTCAAGACGAGTTACTTAACATGATCCCTGTATAAAATATCTTTATTGATGACGCGGTCGTTCCGTTAAGTCAAACGATTAATTGTCAGCGCTCATCCTCAGACGAAATGTCATTTATTTATGACAAATATAAATTTCGCCCTTTCACTTTCGTGGAACTGACGTTTCTTAATGTAGATAATAAAAGTGTTTTTGTTTGTGTCAAAATGCGTTCAAGCTTTTAGCAAACTCGGTGATTAATCTGTGATTTTAGAGGGAAAGTAAATAAGAGTGGATAATATAATCAATTATATGAAAATAACTCAAATAAGATGCGAATTGATTGCTGACTTTGACAGGTCATTTTTTTTCTTTTGACGGTACGACGTTCTATTTTTGAACCGTTCCAAAAAGAGTTAGTGCTCAAAAAGTTTTTATTTATATTTAACTAATGAAACCACAGAGTAATTAAATTAAGATACGATTTTTTATAGACAAAATTAAAAAGCGTCGTACTTAGTACGTACGTTCAAAGTGATGTTATTCATCCGCGCTCGTACTACTGAACTATTTCATAAAATAAATATTTATAACTAAATATTTGTACGCTTGAAAAATGTGTAAGATAAATCTTCATTAACGTTTAAATACGCGTGTAAACCCAAACACACCTGCCTCGGTACAGTAACCTCGTTAGTGATACGAAATATTCGACGCAGCATTCGCCAGAACTTGATTTTTATTATTCGTAGATACGAGTATCCGATTTTTCTCAATCTCATCAATGAATCGTTTAATAACGGTTTTTTATTAAAGGTGTTTTAAGTGTGTAGTGATATATCTTGTAAATATTTCTATTAATAGAATTAGCTATAGAGAATAAAAGGAAAAACGTTAAATTATCGTGTTTAATAATATATAAATTAGCTGGAGATTTTATCTAATTTAATCCTCACTACAGAATGCGGTCGAAAAAAATATTTTTATATACGATATCTACATTCATAAAGAGTGCCTATTTTGCTTCTTTAATATTAAACTGAACAAACTTTACGTATTTGAGCATCAACAAGGATGCAACTAAAACTAATTCTATCTAAGGGAAAACTAACATTTACTATTACTAAGTGAATATATATCCGCTCATGAGGAAATAATAACGTGTGTCTTTAGCCGTACAAAGATTACGCAGATTATAAATATTTACATTATCTGTACAAAATGTGCGGTTTGAATTTCGAATCTGTGAAATGGAACAGTCGAGATGCGCGCTTGAATGAAACCGTTTACAATAATAAGTGGGTTAATGGCGCCACTTTTGTGAATGGAAATTCGCGCCTACGCCATTAATTTTCTTTTTTACAATAACAATGAATCAGATACGGGAATTTATATCTTTTGGATGTTACTTATATTCAAAACATCCGTGTTAAATCAATTTGTATTGTTTATTTCCTTTGAATTTTTTAAGTATACAAACATATATATTAATTTATTATTATTTAAACCAAAATAACATAACAAAAATAATAACTTCAAATGGTCGAATAAATCGATGATGATGTTACAGTAATTTAAATAAAATATGTAAGTTACGTGACAATGTTTATTTCGTATGATCTCATAGGTTTACTTTTTTTTATTTAGAACGTGGAAAAAACGAAAAGATGTGGTTTTAATTATTTTCTTCTTGTCTTGTAATAATAATACTTTGTCAAAATTATACTAATATATAATAACATATACCTACTATCTACTTGACATATTTTCGAAATGAACCAACTTTTTAAATATTCACAAACCGACCTATTGTTTACATACCATTGAAAGTTTTCCCGTTGTTCAAAGTTTGACCTAAATAATACTATATGATATTGTGAAGTTTACACAAGGGAATTTTTTGTATCGTTCATACAAAGGGTAATACGATCTTTATAAGCATAAGGGTTACGTAAAAATGTTTTTATATTGCGAAATAAAATTTTTCTATTAAATTTAATTTTAATATGTTGAAGGATTTCTTTGTTTAGGATTATTCGTTCGATATCTTAACATTACATAGTATAAACAAAGTGTATTTTGTCTATATGTCCCTATGTATACTTATATCTTTAAAACTATGCAACCGATTTTCATGCGGGCTTTTATCTGATAGCAGATAGAGTGATCCAGAAGGAAGGTTTACTGTATAAAATAAAAAGATAGGTATAATAAAATTAATCTTGGAAATGTTTTTTTTAAACGAGAAAATGAAATGTTATAGTTATTAAACGTATGCATACAGTACTCGTATTCGATTGAATAGGGTCAGTGTGCACTATTGATGAACGAAGTGATCTATAGCCCAGCGGGTAACGGTGCTCTTCCGGGTCTTAATACCTTGACTGCGTATGCGCATAGTGTAAGAGAAAACCACATTTAATATATGCAAAGTGAAATAACATTTCAGTTTCTTTAATTATGATATTTTATTAGTGTGGAGAAATGAGTGGTTTTATGGTTTTTTAATTATATAATTAATGTTTGAAAGTAGGTTTTCTGAACGATGACTTTATTTGAAGTCGATTTTCTTGTAAGGAGTGGTGCCATAACTAACAACTCAAAAACTACTAAACGAAATCGGCTAAAGTTTGGCAGGCAGGTAGATTAGACCATTTTTTATAGTGGGAAAATCGTAATAGGATATCCATGGACCTCAGGAAATTGACTATTTGGACGGTTATGTTGGACTTGTACGCATCAAAAATCCAATGTGTTCCGCCATATCGCACCGGGTGGGGTCACGGACGCAGACCCTTCCGGGACAGTATTTTAGACCCTGGATTAACATGTGGAATACTTTTTATCCCGGTAATGATGAGCATACGAATTACGGAAACCGATAAACCTTTATTGAAGTGAAAGTTATTTTTATTAAATGAGATTTAAAAATTATTTATGGCTCTTAAACTATTATGAAGTATCGTTTCTTAATAGCGACAACGAATGGCATCAATAGGCAGCTTTGCTTATAAATAACTAAGTACACTTTAGAAACAGTAAAAGCTGTTACTATTTTTCATATGTTACCTTTTATGACTAACAATGACTGATTTTTAAATCAAACTACGTTAATAAATCATATGAAATTACAGGCAAATATTATAAATTAAAGTGAGTAAAGATTCACGCCACTTTTGCTGTTGAAATTTTTTTATTGTAATAAAGAAGTACAAGAATGATTTTTTTTATTTTAAATTGATTTTCATTATGCTTTTGTACCTGCCACATAACTTTAATAAAACCATAAAACCCCTAATATTCTAATTTCAAGAATAATCTTAGTAAGTCCATTTAGCAGTTTGCAAAAACGACAATACGAGAAATATGACAGCATTAATATTTTTTTTATTGCGTAGACTTAAAACGTATTTAACAATTTTCTCGAAATATGAGTGCAATAGGTATATGAGGAAACGCGTAAATTGTACTTAACCACAAAATGTATTTATTAAAGATAAGTTTCGCAGGCGATAATGGTGTAATTATTTCAACAAGTATTACTAAACGTTGGTTTTATTGGATAACTCAAATTCTATTAAGAAGCTAAAGAGAGAGGTTTAGTTTTTTTATTAATAAAGGAGTTAAATTTGTTTGGACTTTGCAGTAATAACACTTTTATTGTTGCATTAAATCCCTCTTCTCCCTCAAAAGAAGATATCGCTAATATGTATATCCTGTAGGTGCTATTGAAAAGGTAAAAAAAGTCCCTATAAATAAAGTATCAATTTCATGCATAAATATAAATCATTGTCATGTTATCTTATATTGTGTTTTACGCTCTTACATAGATATGAGACAAAGTATCAAAAGTATGAAGTCAAAGTCAAAAGTCAAAGTCAAAGTCAAAGTCAAAGTATGAAATGCTAATAGTCTGGTTACTAATTTTTTGTATGATATTTGTAACAAATTTTATAGAGAAACACGATCGGGCTCTACGCACAGGGCTATATAATTAAAACCAGCGTTTAAAAAGAATCTTCTCGAAACTAATTCGTATAGTAAGTACCTACGAGTTAAGGTACTACGATGGAACGTTACAGAAGTACAATCACAAGGGCTATTCACGCGGCAAGAATGCGACCGACTCGCCGTTAAGGTCGCGACTCTAATGAAGCTTTTAATTAAAGGTTTTTATCGGAGAAAAGGTGCGGTTAATTAAGTTGTGTGAGTGCGCCGGAAATGTATGGGCTTAGTTAATTTGTATGCGAAAATGAGTAGTAATGAGAGAGCGAATGTTTTGGTTTGAACGTTGTTATATTTGGTTTATTGTGGTTGTTTGATAGAGGATACAAGTGGACATTTTTTTCTACTCGCCATCTTTTATTCCCTCTTACCACAAATCCTTAGGAACCTTATAAAAGATTAACAAAGCAGTGGTCAGGCTCTTAGTTTTGTGACTTATCAGAAGAATATTGTTAAAAAAATGCAAATGTACCAAGGCATTTTAACTGCATTTTTAATTCATTCGAATTACTTGACTAATACAATTTTCAAATAAGCAGCCGATAACATCAACAGAAATATATAATTGCAAACTATAGTCGACATTAGTCTTTGTTGCTGTTTAACATTAATAGCTCATTATATATGAATCTTAATACTCATAAAGAGCTAGTACACATTTCAAAGATTCTTGCTGTCTTAGATTTGTCGCAATCCACAATAATAGAATATCTATTAAAATATCGAAACACAGGGACAGGATTGAGTTAGACGCGAGCGATACCGCGCGGCAAAGTATGTATAAGAATAAACCACGGTTGCGTAAAACGAATCACAAAAGCAATTACCTATACAATTACAGTGATTGGCGTACCGCAATAAAACGCGACTGAAACGATCGATGTGCCAACTATAAGGATTATATTTCGAGAGATTTACAACTGTACCTACGTACAATAATTTATTTATCGCGCAGTGTAATACGTTAATCATATTATTTGAGGTTAGCTGATTTTTTTGCGTTCCGTTTTACGTATCGGGCCCTTATGATTACGATATGTTGGTTCGCTCTCTTTCTTTGTTAAAACTGGTAGTACGTGTGATGAACTTTATATCGGTTTTTATAAGTTGGGTAATGGAATATATGTACAAGAATAAAGATTTATTTATTCGTCGTAATCAAAAGAAACCCCCTTCTACATCTACATAAAATTTACGACTATTAATTTCCATTTCAACGAATGTCAGATTTACTTATTAAAATATAAGAAAATTTCGTAGCAATGTTTCATTATCTAAAGTCTTTTTATACCTTTTAAATAATCAAAGAAATAAACAGGCTTTACTGTATTGTACAAATTATGTAATAAAAAAAAAAACAACACAGTAAAATGCGTTGCCAAGAACGCAACGGTTGTATGACAAATGCTAGGCTGAGTAAGCTCGCGACATCGCGGGTGTAGTTCCGTTTGTCTTTGTCTGATGTTATTATTTTTATACTTTGCGTATATAGTATCTTTCTATAGTTTAAATTATCCAGTATTGAGTATAGCCAGTCAGTAAGCCTAACGGCCGAACACTCAAACGTAAATCAAATCTAAGCACGACTCAAGTCGAGTTATTTTGACAGTTTTGTATGCTTTGGCAAAGAGCGTCAAACTAATTTACATATATCACGAACTTTCGCGTTTAAAATGTTAGGATATAGGACCTATGATATTAGTGTCGAATTTTGACACTGAAGGGCAGTTCATGATAATTATAGATGTCTCTATATATTATGTACTCAATCTAGTGATCAAGAGACCTTAGAATGGGTCCAAATTTATTTGCCAAATTTTCTCAAATCACGACGTTATAAGAGGGTCTAAGAAACAGACAGATATAGGTATTCTCATAATTATAATATTAGTAAGGATAAGTTTCCCGGAATGCGTATTAATTCTATTGTTATTGCTTTATGATATATGACCTATGTAATCTTGCTGCATTTTATCGACAGTCTTGTAAGGTCTTGTAATTCTACTAACGACATTGTTACGTATCTACATCTTACAATCATACAGATTGAGTTAATAAACGCGTCGATATATTGGCGGTAGAAATATGGTTATGCAAAAAAATCTTTTGTAGTAATTTTAAAGCTTTGTTGTATTCAGAATATGTAATCTTCTTAGATGCTCTAGCCGAAGTGGTCCTGCAACACCGATCTATATGTCTTACCTAAACTCTTTATTTTTCGTAGTGTACGAAATAAGTCATCATTAAAGGGAATTATGTTTGGCTTTAGTTTGGAAATCATTGCAGTAAGTGTTTTCCGACGATCAAATTTTGAGCTTTTGATACTTTTAATATTAAAATTGATTTTACTAGCTTTATATAAATATCAGAGCGAAATATGAAGTTTAGATTAGCTTTTCTCAAGGTAAAAATGGAGCACTCACCAATCGTAATTTTATATACAAATATAGACCTATAATCAAATATAACACTAGAAACTTCTCGTTGTTAAAAGGACGTTGAACTTGCCAGCACTCAAAACTCTTTTGTTAAAACGCACAGGCTATATTTCGCGGCACCGCGCCAGACTACTTAAACTCTTATCGTTTCGCATTTGGCAACACTCGCCTACAAATATTGCCATGTGCAGACCAATTTGTTTGGGAGAGTACATACGATACCGCCAAGCTGAATTTTAAATTACTCCATGCAGTGGAAGGATGGAATAGTCTTGTTTTGGAATAGTATGTTGATGGAAATCTATGTGATTTAATCTTATTATTTTAATTTCCCGTAAGTGCCCAGTTTTTCTTCTTCGTCACAAATTTTCGTATACAATTATTATGCTGTTGTTATTAATTAATAATTATGCTGGCAGTCAACCACAGTGCGATTAAAAAGAACCTGTACTGAAACCGTACTGACCTTGTAGAATCAGCTCTCCCGTGCGGTATTTCTGATAAATTACGACTCGGGGTGCTTCAAGAAGAGAGCGTACATCTTTTTAAAAGGTCGGCAACCCACCCCAGAGCTCTCAAGCTCTGCGAGTGTCGATGGGCGGCGACCACCACTTTCCATCAGGTGGATCGCCTGCTCGTTTGCCCCCCATGTTATAAAAAAAAAACATATAATAGGTACATACCTATGAACACTAAATAAATAAACAGGGGTCCTATTTTATGATAATTTTTATTTATTTACGAAATAGGTAAATCTTACCATTTATTTCCTTCCTTGATTACACAATTTGTGTTATGGCAGAACAATAATAAATAGACAAGAGGAAAATTGATAAAACACTCAAGGTAGTTTAATTAAACATATTTGCCAAGCACATTTAGTTAGAAAAATCCTCCACGCATAAGATCAAACGAAAAACGCTTAAAGTCCGACGATACACCTGTTCACAATTATGCGTTCAAAATTAAATACGAAGTTTTTATGCGAACCACGTAACAATTACTGAGAAATTGTTAGTTTGTTTATGTAGAGAATTTTCCGCAAAAATTGCTTGGCTTTGTATAGGAATATTTGTATCGCATTTTTTAATAAACCAATACCTATCGATATATCCAACACATTATCCGGATAGTCGTGTTACTACAAAATATTCAGTAACGCATTGAAGCAAGGTTGTTATTTGAATAGGTTGGTTGTAGACAAAAAAGACTAAAGCTTGCAGCTTTATAAAATGTACTGAAATTGATTTACGTTGTCGGGTAGTTTTTAATCCGCAGCTGAAACTGTTTGCATAGGTACGTGTTTTATCCTGACTGTAAAAAAGTTAATTTTTAATAGTAATTTTATAATAATCCCTTATCATCCATTCAGATTATATTGTATATAATTAATTGTATTACATCTCTATTCGTCTCTACACTAGCTGCGTGCCGCCGTTTTAACTCTACATGGATTTTGTTCACTTACAAAATTGAGATTAAATGTTTATTTAGGGCCTTTTCTATATATGTTTATGCCATATCCATTCAGTACCTAGTTTTTGCATAAAATAGCAACTTATACATAGTATCGTAAACCCTCAGAAACTTTTATGTTAATATGTAATATTAGTAAGATTTATAATTGTACGATTCGTTTTTGTTCTTGATTTGCGTGATTGATACAACATTAGCGATTCAACGACCTCCCGCAAGTATAAAAACATTATTTCATTATATTATATTAGAAATGAGGATATAATAACATGTTACGAATCAAATATATGATGCGATTAAATGAATTGATGTTTTGTTTTGCTTTATACATTATGTATGGCGCATTGGTTGTACTGGCGATATTTTATAACGTTAAAATAATTATTGAAAATGCTACTGATGCATTTGTTTGTGTAATTCGTAAAATAACGTGTGTTTTAGAAAATAGCTAGCACTACTCCACGGCTTTAACTGTGTCCTTTATATACCCGTTGTATTCACGAGGTTTAAAGAATCGTTCTATCCGTAAAGTTTAATCTATCTGCATACCAAACTTAACCAAATCGAATCAGTGGTTTTTGTCCATTATCACAAACATCACAACCCGTATAAATTATAATCTAAAAGGATTATAAACAACTTTTAAACATATCTATCAATTTCACAAGGCATATGTCGTTGCCCGGCGCGCGGGCGAACCATTATTCCACACACAATACAAATTCGACGTTATCCAAGTGAAAATCCTCGCTCAATGGTTATTTCCCCATTCACCATTACTCCAATGAAATGTTTTGTCACAATCACAATATTCCATTGTATTGCTAATGCATTTATCGTGTCAAAATCATTTTCCAACCATTTAATCCCTACGATACAATAATCATTAATTCTTATGAGGTGCGAAGGAGCCTCCGTGCCGTTTGACCGGAGGGCATTGTGACAAACTGAATTGCATTCAATGCAGCTGTGAATAGAGTGTATTTTTGCTATTGTAATCGATTCGTCTGGAAGTAGGCAATGGGGGAATTTATCGAGGCAATTTTATACACTATTTTGTGAGATGCAAAGGCCGTTAAATATCTCTAACGGTACGCCGCAGGGCTGTAGGCGTTCGTGAGTTTTGGGCTTGATCTTTTCCATAATGTTTATAGGTTTTCTTGGGCTGTGCTTGCGTGTCGCGGGTTGGAATGTCTAGAAGTATGTTAATGTGAGTTTTTAGTAATTGGCCCTTGAGCTGTTGGTAGCATTACTTTTATTATACTACAAGCTGTTGCTCGCGACTTCGTCCCCGTTGATTTATTTTTCCATTATTTCTTCGCTCCTATTAGTCGCAGCGTGATGTCATGTGGCCTAAAGCCTTCCTCGATAAATTGTCTATTCAATAAAAAAATGAATTTTTCAATTCGAACCAGTAGTTCCTGAGATTAGCGCGTTCAAACAAACAAACTCTTCAGCTTTATATATTAGTAATAGATTTATTTTATATCTTGTATTCATTATGAGTATAACTACTAAATAACCGTTTTCTGTACCAAGGATTGTTGGTTCAATCCTCACACTGGAAAAAACTGAAAAACTTTTATATAGCTTATTTAATTAAGCTATATAAAATTTGGGATTGAATCAACAATCCTTGGTGCAGAAAATAGTTATTTCGTAGTTGTTTAAGGACGAATAATATTAAGAGCATTAAGTGGTTAGTGATGAACAGTTCATGTAATACTCGTATAAATGAAGACACGGCTACCTGATCGTTAGACATTTGAGAACGTTGCGGTGTGGCGATTGCGTAACGCGGAGAGGATCCTCGCGACAAGGGCACGTGTATATGTAGCATTTCATTATTTATTATTAATACATCAATATCAATCAATACATTAACGTAGTCGCTGTCTGTACATGGAAGATATATGAGAAAAAATATTATAGAAGACCTTTATTAACGCAATAAAACCCGAAACAATGATTTTTTGAATTTTTGTCTGTTTGTTTGTGCACGCTAATCTCAGAAACGGCTTATTCTATCTAGATGGGGTTTTCAATGAAATATTGTGGTAAGCTTTACTTAACATTTAGTGTCTAAATCATGTCAATCGGTTGATAAATAAAAAAGTTATGGCAATTTAAAGAATCACGTTGAACTTGCTGAACGTTTGTTGGCGCGGGTTAGGCATTTTCAAAAATGCTGCCCAAATTCACTTTTCTTCGCGGACAAAGTCGCGGGCACAGCTAGTACCTAATAATCATTGTTATATAGTATAAAAGTAAATGTCGTCGTAAAGTTCTTCTATCTGATTCTATGTATGCTTAAATCTATACAACTATGCACCCGATTTTCTCTTCGAGTGGTTTTTTTGAGGAGATAGAGTAACTCAAGAGGAAGGTATATTACTTGTATATATTTAATAAAACCCCAGGGTGCGGGTAGTTAAGAGTAAAACTGCTTGGATGATGAATTGATGGAATAATACATAATATACGTTCTTATATTATTCCGTTATCTAATTGCCATAACACAAGCTTTCTGCTTAGCTTGGAACTAGATGGCGCTGTGTATAAATGTCCTGAAAATATTTATTTATTTTATATAAAAGCTGGTTCTTATAGTTTTAAGTAAATTTAAAAGTGTTGAATATGGGAACAATTCTGAACAAGTCAACATGGACTTAATTAAATACGACTTTCTTGAATATGACTATTTACTAAAATTCATCTTTATTTTTATAGGTACAGTTCGTGTTTTACGCCATTTTGTCATATGGGATCGTGCCGTGAGTCTATAGTCGTTAAGTTTAAATAGGTTTACTTAAAATGCAACGTAAACAAATACGTAAGTATGTCAATATTGCTACGAATATTTTCAGTACACGCATAGACAGTAAAACTCAGTTCATCAAGTGCAGGGGTCAATGCTACCTTTGTTGATTAAATAATACGAGGAAACCTTAGTTAAGAGTGTTTAAGGAGTTTTCATTTGTCACGACATTTGGTCGGCTTCTCGACTGATGACTGACCAATATTTTTGTATATATAGGGGATTTTTTGTATAACGTTTCTGATTTTACTGGATTTTTTCGTCACATTTGAATATGAAAGTAATTTGTACGATCATGACGTAGATATATGTTAGAAGCTAATCATTATCATTACATAGTATCAGACATAGTCGAATTCTTCTGTCTGTCCCTATGTATTCTCAAATCTTTAAAACTACGCAAATGATTTTTATGCGATAAATTTATCAGGTAGAGTGATTCAAGGGGGAGGTTTATGGGTATAATACATGCGTAAATACGGATAAGATAAATAGATATTAAATGATAGGTACTATTTTATCATATGAAATAAATTTAATATTTTTTATATTTTTTTTATAATGAATAAGCCGAAAATCTGATTGCGATCTGTATATATATGTATACTTATATACATATGTGTAGTAATAGAGGTAGTAAACCCAATGTTTTGTTTTCATCGAAAAAAATCCTACACAATTTAAGTCAACGACATGTAGACCGGCCCACATTAAGTGAGCCTATTTATCACGGAAACGTTTATTATATATGAAAGGTTTCTAAAATTATCGAAAACCGCGGGCGGTCAGCGCCGGGACACGCAAGAATGAATTTTTATCTCATTTCTTGTATTTTATCGTGTCGTGGGTGGATATGGGTCGTTGGGCCAGCGTCATCTTTCAGGGATATAACGGTTTTTGTTTGTTTTTTGTGGTTATTATGGAGGTATGGTCCTGTTTTAGATGATGTACTTGGAGGTGGTACCACAATGAATGATAATTTTCTTATACAAACCGTTTCAATAGAAAAAAAAAATACTCCAAATGAAAGATATTAAGTTATTAAAAATTATTATATATTCTCGTTTATTGGTCATAAAGACCAAATTGGTTTGGAAGCATTAATGTACCAGCAGACAATTATGAAACAAAAAGTGATTATTTAAAGTACAATTATTGTATTTATAAAAACGAGTGTTTAAAACGAGAATGTTTCTGTTAAATCTGTCCGCGTATGTCTTTAATTAATTATCTCGCTTATATTATGCTTTAATTAAGCCCATTACGGGCAAGGCTTATTGCCGTTTTCCTGGTTCAGACAAACAATAAACCACAGCGCACAAATAATAATTGTTTAATTAATAACTATTTATAGCGATACTCATGTCATTCGTTACATGCCTCAGGATGTAATTGCTATGTTAATACAGACATCTTCATTCCGTAGGTATGTAATGGCATACATACATACATAGGTACTTGTATACATTGTCGATCTTTACATGATATATGATGGCAATGGATATGAGGTTTTTTATTGCATTGAAATTGTTTGATGCGGATCTTGAATCTTGTTTATCGAGTTGATTTTTTTTTGCTTTTTATTTGGATGGTATTATATTAAAAACAAAATATATCTACAAAGTGGGATATCTTGAGGAAGCTTACTCAATATTCCCATATCCTGCTCGTTTGCTCACTGTCCTTTATTACATTAGATTAAAAAAAACTATTTTAGTTTCAATTACGACCGCTTGGTTCAATTGCTTTGATCTCCACGTTGGAAAAATATATTTGTAACATACATCTTTCTCGGGTTGTTACTGGGTTGCTATTAAATGTATGTATGTACAATAGAAAAGTATGCAACTGTAAATATGTATGTAATTTATCCGTTATCTTGTTGCTACAACACAAGCTCTGCTAAGCGTGGCGGGTGCAAAGATGTAAAGTGATTGCAAAGGAAGTGTCCATAGCATCCAGAAGTATTATTATAAGTACCCAATTCCACTGGGATATAGAACAATAGGAACAGACATACGATAGGTTTTGGGCGCGAGATGAAAGGCGCCGTGGAGGCTCTCTCTCACAGGGATCTGGTTACACTCGTGTTCATTTGTAGACTATTGTTTCGATTACGAGTAGGTAGCAGTCTCAAATAGAGAGACTAGGATAGGTTGGTGAAGTTATACGAGAGGCCGTATAGTCTTTAAAGCGTTTTTTGTATTGGGGAAAAAGAGATCGTGTATTGTTGGAGTCAAATCGATCTAAACCTCACGGTGGCCGATAGATTCTTTTATCGTTAGACGATTTAACTTAAAGTTTGACTAGATTTTGGATTGATATAGGTTTTTTATACCGGTATCCGTACGTGAACGACAATTACGCAAGTAAAATTGTGGAGTGCAGCCAGTACTAATGTAAGTATGTATTATAAATGCTAGCGTTGTATTAACATCAGAAGATATATCACTTTTAGTGTGTCTATAAAGTACATAGCAAATGGTACATGTGTCATTGTAACTGTGACGTCATTCTAACGTATCTCGGGCCACCCAATTTGGCCGTACACACTCGTATCTTGCGATCGCGTGCACTCACGCGATGGGCGCCGCTTTTCCGTGACCGCGCGGTGACCGTGACCATGCCCGCACCGTGACCGTGACCGAAACGTGCCCGTCGGCGCGTTTGATCCGTTCGCGAAACGGCCGTATCCGCTGATTACTGATTAGTGATTGCATTCGTTGTGTGCACAAAAAGTTTTGAGGAATTGGGCAGCTGAAAACATTTAAAGATGCCTGTTTGACTTTTTAGTTGGGGTATGGTTAATTTTGTTGCGGGATCGTGGAAAGACATTTAATAATAACTCTCAAAAATTTTAATATCTCATATTAGAATACATATTTATTGACATATGTATTCTCGGTATATATATAATATCAACATCGGTTTTTTTATGATTCCAACGTTTTTTATTTAATTTTCAAATTCATAAGCTTTCATAGCTATTTGGCGTGACGCGTTACGTTACACAGCGTTACTATAGCTGTAATAATTCATCCGAAAGCAACTCCCGACTTAACGTTTATCTCTTACAATATAACGTCAGTAATAGTAAGAATAATTCAATCGAGTTCAAACATCTTAAGGCTTCTTAAAGACACGGCTCTGATGCAGCTAACTAGTAGTTCACGGCTTGCCGCATATAATTTCATGGGTCGATGGGACACTATGAAATTTGATCGCAATTTTTTCCAAAAGGCTGGCTGGTCGTTGACCCCCCGGTCGCGGGTTCACGACCGTTCCGGGCGCGTTCTTACGAAAATCGCCAGATGAGAAGCGGTGCGTTTGATGGGTTACGAGTTACGACTTACCACGGTGTTCCGTTAGACTGCAAGTAGGTAGGTACAGTACGCGTCACGAATCTTTAGCGCTGAACGAAACCTGCGCAGAAGTCACAAATAAGGTATCGAGGTAACGGCGCGGCGCGCGGGGTGCGTGATCGTCGGGTGCGCGAGCGTTGATTGGTTGTCACAGTCGTGTTGTCTTTCTCGCACCAATACGTCAATTACGAGCGCGATTCTACCAATGCGCAGCTATTCTCGTCCAGCGCTAAACATAAATGACGCGCACTATACTGAGTGCTCTTCAGAGATCATACGCTGTTTGAGTCTTCGCGAAGCGTTTACTTGGTCAATCGTCCGATTCTGAAATGAGGTATGCATCGTATATTATTGTCGTCTTGAAGATGTTATTTAAATAGTAATCCTTATTGTTATAAGGAGGTAAAGGCGAGCACTCTTTTAGTTAAAGTAACTGAATCAATGTTTTTCGGTAATAGATAATCGGGTATTTGTGTTTGTTTGACTGTTTCTGTGAGCACGGAAATCCCGATCGTAAATCTTCGATGTAGAATTCGGGTCATTGCCGTGGTTGCGAACAATGACTAATGGAAGAATTTCCTACAGTACATTTCAATTCATCTAATCTATTTGTCGCCAGAGCGTCGAACCATTATCATCGCAAATAACAATATCGGAAGCCAGTCAGCGAAACGGTAAACTGGAGTCGTAAGATTTAAATGTTTGCCGAGGAATCGATACGGTTCGACGTTTATATTCGATTCGAGCAATTGAAACAGTGTTTTGACGTTCAGAAATATTATCCACTTCGATTTCGAAGGGCGTCGACAACTCGATACGTTTCGACTGTGATCGTCAATCGTTCGGAAATGTTATTGGTATTGGAATTGAAACGGTTTAAGTGTTATTGTTTCAGCTTCGTTATTCAGAAAGGAACTTGATGTTAAAAGTAGCACAGTTCACGTTTGATGAGATTTTGAGCCATATGATTATAACAAGACATATATGACGGCGCCAGCGATGGCTGAGCGATAGGGCCGTCACCATATTGGTTAGGTGGTACAGGGTTCTTTACGTGGATGGCGTAGAATAATAACGTAAACATGGATTATAACTTCACTTCACCTCACTTGTTTGTAATAATTACAATTGCAATTAAATCGGATCAGATCGGTGCTAAACTGACAGATTCGTTTTGAAGGTGTCAACTGTACCGTTGTACGGCGACCCAAATATGAATGTCGCCCCTGATACCGAAAACCCACTCTCTTAAGTACGACTCTGTCCACGTCCCGCCATTACAATAACAACTAACATCTTCTTGAACTACCCTCGTACTACAATAATTAAATCAGCAACTGAATATTTCGCGATTTCGTTTTCCACGACATATATATCATATTACACTAACCACTAAAGCACTTGAATTTAATAACAAAACAATAAGGTATTCTTAGAGTTTGAGACGAATTCTTTAAACACTAGTTTTTGTATGTCATAGCTATATTAATAAGTAGGTAGAAATCTAAGCTAGTTAGAGATAAGTGGTACGCGAGAGAAACCCGGAGCGCCTCTAGTATTATAAACGATACAAAAAACTAAAACTACAGAGCCCTTACTTTCATTTCCAACTAGGCAAACTAGCGTTGATGAGCATCAACCCGACAACCTACATGGTGTAAGGTCAAGAGAGATCCGTCCTCATTAGACAAGGAATCAGCCCTGGTCCGCTGCGACTGACATGTTTTTGTGTTATAGTACGCATCATTTATGTTTAGCGATAGACGAGAATAGCTGCGCATCGGTAGAATCGCGCTCGTAATTGACGTATTAGTGCGAGAAAAACAACACGACTGGGACAACCAATCAACGCTCGCGCACTCGACGATCACGCGCCCCGCGCGCCGCGCCGCTACCTCGATACCTTATTTTTGACTTCTGCGCAGGTTTCGTTCAGCGCTAAAGATTCGTGACGCGTACTATAACTGTCTTAGTGCGAGCTGCCAGCCCTAAAGTTTTTGCATTAGTTTGAATTCAATTATAATTCGCAAAAGGTTAAATCGAATGTTGTACCTTTTTATTTAAGAAATTGTTACCTACATTAATTAGTATTTGAAGCATTTTATTTTTAAAAAGCAACTAACTATGAGAGTTTATAGCTGGTTCTTCTCTGTGGAAGCTTTCTTCCAACCGGTGAACTTTAAGATTTAAGTGTTACGTATGTAGATTAACTTTGACTTTGTAAAATAAGTTTCAAAATTGAGTGTGGTATACGGATGGCTATAATTATATCGTGCGGTAATTTGAGCTGTCAATCTAATTCTTGCCTAAACTAGAAGACTAGTCGAGATTTTTGGCCTTTTTTCGACCTTTAGAGGTGATCTTAAAGCTAAAGCAATTGTAATAAGCTCGGTTAAAGTTCCCTTTGTATTGACATAGTGCATCTATTCGACCGGGCTACGCCACTTTCCTAACAACGATCTCTTCGTTTTTTGGTAACCCTAGTCATTTATCTCAAGCCTTCTAGATTCAGGGTCAATGAAAGCTCTCATATAGAGTATTACATATGGGTATATTTTACTACATATGGAGGCAATTGTCTTTTAATATGTATTGTCCTGATTCGGAATAATTGTAAATGACATATATTAAGGATCTAAGACGTCTGGTTAATATATATAAAAGATAATTCAAGCATTGAAACCGATTCACTTAAGATAACATTATTAACCCACTATCAAAGCTTCAACTAAATGCAGGCCGCGTGCCTCAATGTAAATCGCCATACGATTAAGATCGATAGAATCTATTTCTCTATCCCCAGTGCGTTTTTGTTCTAAACATGTTTAATTGGTGCGCGCTAATCGTCGCATTAATATTGTATGAGGTGCGCAGGCGCCGGCGCGACGACGGGCGCTCGGTGCCGACGTCACGAGCCTAACAGAAAAAGTGACATTGCAATACCCAACTATAAACCTGATATCGAGAGTTAGAAGAATTGATAGAAATTGCTACTTGTTTAAAGACACGTGCCGTTTTCAGCGCAGGCGCCCTTATAATGTCTTAGTCGTTTTATTGACTGTAATGGAACTTATCGCATGGAAAAATCAGAATGGCACATTCATCGCTTCCTTCACCTATTACTAAGAGTTAAATATACGAGAGACTTATTGCTGTAAGTGAATCGCCGGAATGCTTTCCTGCGAGCATCAATTAAATTGAACCGATTTACGATCGACATACACGCGCATATATCACGGCCAATATCCATGTATCATTAAGACGTTTTCGTGCGGCGAGATCGCGCGATGTCGCCACGATTTATTGCGACGCGGACGCGAACCCGACACCAAAATAGGCGATACGGGAGCCATTTTTAAAGTTCACGCATGTAACATTGTCACCCGGCTGATATATTGTGGCAATTACGCGAAAAATCAAGATTTAATTGATACAATATTCGTTCGAGATATTCGGTCGGACGAGGAAGGAATTTTAACCAGTGACGAGAGGCTTGTTAGCGGGCAGGAGACGCGAAAAACATCGCATTGTCTTAAGTGATTCATTCCGTGTTCCTCCTCTTTCCGTGTTCGAATGTTGGAATGGGAATGTTTGTTTGTCCAAGTCCATGCAGTGTTTATCCGTTCGGGTTAATGAATGCGCCAAGGTGTTATATATCCTTTTATTTGACTCTGTTGAAAGTTCCGATTGCATTTTGAATTGAAGACGAACATTCCTTGCTATAGAGACAGTTTTACAGACAGGTGATAAAACGGTTTGCTGATAGGTACATTACAATGCCAACTTGGGCGCCAAGCAAAACAAAGAGGCAAGCGAATTATTATATAATTGTAGTGGCAAATACGTCTCATTCCCGCAATGGTGATGCATTATGCATTTGTTGGTTATCTAGCGCAAAATGTGTCGCCGCCACGTCGCGTCGCCATTAGGGCTGACTCGACTTCTGAGTAGCGGTAATCAATCGTATGGGTTGTTCAAATGTTTGGGTTTAGCTTTTTAATATACTACTATATTGATGATGTACTTGCATAGGAAATTCTTCAATAGGTTTGGTTCAGTCACAGAGGACGTTACTTAAAATAACAATGCGAATAGAAATATTTTTTTTTGTAATTGTGGGCGGTTTACAGAATATAATATATTAAAGTATATGATCTAACAATATCTATCCGAGATCCTAAATTATCTTCATTGCCTATCGCAAACAACCTCTGACTAGATTGCAGAAGAGTCTACGGTATTGTGCAAGGGTGGACAATTGTTGGTTAGTAATGTAAATGTTGCATAATGTTCTCAAGATCTCACTGTAGCCACCTGAACATTTTGCTTAAAAAAAACTCGCCCATACCTGGCAACCCTAACGTGATAATGTCACAATAGCAACTGACAGATCTCATAATGGTCCTCATATTATGGCAATCTCTTAATTATGTCGGCATGCGGATTAGAATTTATTGTGGCCATTTTTGTAGCGCGTAGGTTTGTAATACAAAGCAGTTGACAGGACGTAAGATTAATGTTGTTTGTTTAATAGGTACCTAGGTACCTAGTGTTTACTTTGTGATAAAAAACAGTATTAACATAATCCTTAATATACTAGAGTCGGTACTTGTGTTGTTTTAATTATAGATTTATAAATATAAGCTAATATTAATGTTAATGTAGGACGGAATATTTCGTATTTTTTTATTTTTCGTAAAGATTATCGTATCTTATATTTTAAAAAAGATAATATGCCCGCTAGCTGAATGATAGAATTATTGATATTTTTAATAAAGTTATAATTTATTATATAATTTAATCCGATCTTATTGTATGGCCCTAACTTATAATGGTTCACCCATAGAAGTATCAGTGTATAATCTTTTGTAATACCTTAAACATGTTTGTACACAAGTATCGCGGGCATCTAGCGACGGGTGAAAAGTGCTTCACAGGTCAACACTACACAGCCACACCTCTAGAGCCCTTTGGGGCCTCTTAGGCCCTCTCGAGGTAGAACTGTTGTGGAATGCATTGAAACTGCAAGCCTATAGTTGTAGCCTGTAGGTGACGAATGAAGTTTTCAAGTAACTGGGGTTGGTACATAGAACATTGTGTAGTCTTGTATTTGAACGTGATTGTATGGAATAGGTTAAGGCTTTGTAGTTTGCGATTTTGGTATGTTTTATAGCAAGCATTGGGTGCTAAAATGTTCTCTACGTAATTATTGTCAAAGATAACTTTATCCTCTGCAGGACTAAGAGATTAGACTCTATAATATCTATATACTAATATATAAAGCTGAAGAGTTTGTTTGTTTGTTTGTTTAAACGCGCTAATCTCAGGATCTACTGGTTCGAATTGAAATTTTTTTTTTATTGAATTGACCATTTATTGAGGGAGGCTTTAGGCTACATAACATCACGCTGCGACTAATAGGAGCGAAGATATAATGGAAAATATGGAAAAAACGGGGAAAATTATTCATCTTTGAGGGCTTCCTTTGCGTGCGCTGCGAAAACGGTTCAAGATACAAAAATAATATGTATGAAAGAATTATTCCTCTTAAAATGATCTAAAAAAAAGTCCGCGACAGCATATGTCTATCTTCTAAGATTGACAAACTATAACATAATATACATAATAATAATGGAAATAGATCCGACGGGGACGAAGTCGCGAGCAACAGCTAGTTATGTATAAAAGAAGCGTTAATGTTCGTAGTAAGTAAAAAAATGTATCTCAAGATAAGCATAGTGTTCAGATCATGACCATGGTTATTATTATAGTGACTATCAAGAAAAACCAAGTGCTAATATGCCACCGAAATACTATTGCGCAGTTTATTGGAATTATATCTGTAATTAAAAAATATGGGTATATTTCTTGCAGTTTATTCCTTCTACTGATGATAAACGTAATGTAATATATTTAATATAAAATTTTATAAGCCTTTCAATTCTTCAAGATGTGTTAAAGTAACATCTTAACCCCCCGAGTGCGGATCGTGGGCTGTTTACACACGCCAAGGGTTATCGAGAACGATTCGCATCGAGAGCCCTCTTGACACCGTGCTCTGGTTCACTGAGCGCTCTCCACACGTCTTTAAGCACAATTATCTTAGCTTGCCAGTCGTTTTATTGTCTTAAGTTTGAGTGCTTCTAAGGTATGTGTGTATCAATAAAATATCCCGAGGTTATTTTGTTTTCGGTAGTGAATTGTTTAAGACACTAAAAAGTTGATTTAATCTTTTTTCTTAAGAAAAAAGCTATCTGTATTTAAGTTGTAAGCAGTTATGTCTATGTTAAATATTTCAGGACAGGACATTTATACACACATACACAGCGCCATCTAGTTCCAAGCTAAGCAGAAGCTTGTGTTATGGCAACTAGATAACGGAATAAATTACATATACATACTTTTCTTTTGTAAATGCATACTTACAATACATAGCAACGCCCAGACCCCAGAGAAATACAAATGTAAATTACAAATATATTTTTCCGGTGTGGGAATCGAAACCACGACCCTTCGCGCATAAAGCAGTTGTGTTACCACTGCGCCAAGAGGTCGTCAAAATGTTAAATGTTGATTCAGGTTCAAACGCTAACCCGAAACGGATGCGAACGTCTTGTTAGCAATATTACAGGTTACACGAGGTGGCCGAATGTACCCGCGGGCGTTTGACTAGCCGCCGCCGCAGCGAGGGTCACACGAAGGGTTAAGGGACCTTTCCCACGTAACCGTTTGCACGTTACATTGTAAATAAAATGTTAATGGTCTTTTTATATATTAGTCAGTCATTAGAGAGATGATAAAATTAGAAATCTTGCAGAATATCACTATAAATAGAGTTTTATTAAGGTTTTACGATACAATTATGGCCAATTAAATATATGAAATTGCGTATATATTAGATGCCGGATAGATTAGCACCAATTAGAATTTTCTAGACAATTTCAATTTTATAACTAGATTTATAATATACGACTTTAAGGGGACTAGGCTGTGGTAATTAATTGAAAAAAACATTGCAATCAACAATCGCTTCACATTCCATACAACCTTTAAAGGTTCACTACCCCTGCATTTTTGTACAATTCGTACATAAACAACACAGGCTGGTGTAGTCAACCTTTTGTATTGGTTTATAAAGTAATAAATGTTGTCTGCGACCTTGGTCGACCTTGGCCGGCGCCAAGACATGTCAAATAGAGGCGAGGGCGCCGCCGCGGTGACGGCGCACTTTTACGAACTGAAGCTCTTTTAAATCTGCGATCAGTTCATTATTGATGATAGATGGATTTAATGCTAATAAAGCTGAAAAGTCGCCTACGTATGTCACGTATTCAGTTTCCTTGTTATGAGGTTAAGAGGAATGTATGAGAATTCCTACCACAGAATGGCGTCCGATTGACGTACGGAATGATGAAGCGTTAAACTTTCCCTATACCAATAGGGAGTGATTTATATAAGGTTTAAAGGCATGTATTGATTGTAGTAAGTATGCCTAGGATTGTTTACATTAACATTACAGTGACATTTTCCCAATTCTTAGGATACTGCCAATATTAAGTGCCTCACTAATGCGTTGATGACTTCTGTAATAGGGAAGAGAAGAAAAGAATTGTGACAAAAGGAAATAAACGACTTCATAATCTACTGTCCTCCGGTGCTCCGCTAATGTAACGCTTGATATATTGATATTTCTAATGGGGTACTACGTGCGCGAGCGCCAAAATCAGCCTGACGTCACAGCCCATAAAATTATTCCACAATATGTGGAATCCTGTCCACCAGCATCGATTCATCCGTTCTCGTATCTAAACACAGGCTATTTAACAACGGCCCATAATAAATCGTAAGCGGCAAGCAAATGATGTTCGGTTGTGTGCGCGACGTTATCGGCCTCT
>JADANM010001810.1:8729115-8742509 GCA_026213755.1 Eurema hecabe
ACTTTTATTTTATACTTCATATTATTATATGCAATATGTAATTCCGGTATTTCATGAGCTATGACAAAAAGTAGGATGATTGATGATTAGGAAAAACTAACTAACTGACTAACAAATAACTAAATCTTTTGTATATCTCTTGTAGCGTGCACACTGCACATAACCTTAACTTCAAACTTAACCGCCTGCGCACTGTCAGCGGTCTCTTTAATCGCTAATCGGCGCGAAGACAATGGGATGACATACGCACTACCGTAGGTACCTCATTAGCACGTGGGATGACATGCGCACTACCGTTCCTCGCTTACGCTTACAATTATATAGAAACATCGCCTCATTTGCATATAGCTCGGGCCCACGTTGGGAACAATGATCGATTACGGACAGACAAGACGTTTACTAGTAAACAATACAAGAATAATGTACAACGTTTAGTAGTAGAAGAAAATGTTTGACTTAGTTCTAATACAGATATAATGGAAACAGTGAAAACTATAGAAATATAATATGAAAGCTACTTAGTAAAGATATTGCCGTAAAACAATATTTTAAGTATTCATTATTTTAGACACAGATTTTAATTACATATATGTCATAGGGATTTTAATAGGCATGTATATATCTATATGAGAATACATAAATATCTAGTAAGGGCGATGTAACTTTCTTCTGTAACAAAGGAATGATCTTCGAACCAGTCGAAAAACTGTCGACAAAGATATCGACTTAGTTTGAGGTCTAATACAGTCTCTAATAAATATTATACATGCGACTCAGATCTCGGCTCTTGATATCGCTCATATGCTTAATTAATCTCTTAGTAGATCGATTTTCGTATTCTTCTCGTTTTCTTCAATAATTATATTACTATTTGACGACCGCTTGGCGCAGTGGTAGCATAAACTGCTTTCTGCGCGAAGGGTCGTGGGTTCGATCCCCACACCGGAAAAATATATTTATAATTTACATTTGTATTTTTCTGCGGTCTGGGTGTTGCTATGTATTGTATGTATGTATTTACAAAAGAAAAGTATGTATATGTAATTTATTCCGTTATCTAGTAGCCATAACACAAGCTTCGGCTTAGCTTGGAACTAGATGGCGCTGTGTATAAATGTCCTGAAAATATTTATTATTTATATTTATTACTTCCTAGTAGTTAATACAAGTATTTGTATGCCATAATTTAATTTTATCAGCGGCGCAAATCGAGCCGACGACTTTTTAAAAATAGCATTTAACATTTAAATTCACAGTGTCACACACCGTGTTAATTTTTTATTATTTATAAAAACCTTATAAAATAGCTTTTGTCCGTGCGTTCGCTGTGGTGTTTTTTATTAGATAAAGTGTTACGATACGAAGCTTTATATATATTTGGGTAAAATCGCGGGGCGAAGTTAGTATGTATCTATACAATTTTCAAATCATAAATTTAAACTATACCTTTATACCAACGTAAATGTTTCGCGTAAACGCTTGTACATACACACATTACACACACACAAGCATACAAGAGAACTTTCTCTGGCCAACCTATTGGCGTATAGTTGGCGATTGGTCAAACGGCAACAATGGCCAATGTCGTGTGATTTGGCCGCACGACGCTATCCGTAACGACACGTAGTGATGTCACTGAGAGAAGCATATCGATGTCGATAAAGACGATAGTTATTGATAACTTTAGAGTTATAATAGGAAAAGCAAATTTTTCTAGTCAATACAATATAACTGTAAGTCACGGATTTGGCAGTAGCAGTGTGAAAAACTTCAGCTAATATGAAAGTGCTAATTTGTAGTTTATTAAGCTCTTTCTTTTTGATATTATTAATGTCATCAAAATTAAAATTTTAAATACAATATTACATCAAAATATTTAATGAAATATTTTTGGTGTCACATTGCACAGAAAAATAATACAAAAGTTAAACTACATTTTATCGACAACACTATGTGTGCACATCACTATCGCCACAATAACTGGTTCACTAGAGACGCGACGCGTGACTTTCTCTAACCTTTCCGGGACGGTCCCTTGCCCGCTGACCTCTCGCGGAGGCACTTTGAGCTCGGCCACTCTAGTGATGTTCCGATACTATTGATTTATTTAGATGAATAAACCTTTGATTAAAATATATATTTTCCTTTTTCAATTTTTAATATTACTACGTATTCTTTTATCTATCATCTGTGTATCTATAGGTATATGTCGCGATATTATATTTATTTTTTATATACTAATACTTTTGTGGGTTAGTAACGAGTAAAATTCAAGGATCTAGGGAAGTCGCAAAATAGTCTATCCAGATGAGACGGAATACAGTGGGTTATTTTGGTCCCTTTGGTAAATGCCCCGAGATTCATAGCGACATTGGGGCCCCATTACAAGAAAAAGGTTATTATAATATAACATCAAAGTGCCTCATTCATCAAGTTAAATGTCTCATTAAACGCTCTAATCTTCAGAAGAGTACCTCTAACGTACCCATAATAACGATTACCTTTTACATCAATAAACCTTACACCAGTAAAACAGCGAAGCATTCATTACTCATCATCACACAGATGAAGGACGTAGCAATCTCCGGACGTAGAAAAAACACCAATTACCTACATTGGGCAGCTGATAAAAATCTAGTCAATTAACGTTGTGTCAACAGCAATTGGTCTATGGGCGGTCAGGGAGACCCTGACTGTAATGGCTTGTACAACACATGTTTGATTATATAATAGGCTTGATTATTATAAGGAGTGTCTCTTTGTTCTTATCAATTGGCTAGTAGTAGATTCGCAGTAGTTGTTTATAGTATAATAAGGATGTTAATCTTTACATACGGAATACGAAATATAGTGGATAGTATACGATACGATTAACATTTTAATTACTTGTTACTCGAACTTCGCAAACATACGTATTCGTAATCATAGATATTTTTATTAATAAAAAAATGTATAAATGTGTATCTATATAAAAATAAAACAAAGCTTTTACGCTGATACACAAAATATAAAATTATCAGTTTGTGAAATACATTTTGATATCCGTTCCGTTATTATTAAAACCGGGCCTTTCGGAACCGATAAGTAGCCCGTCTATAATCACTGGTGGGTTTTAACTGGCCTTATAGTCCTCGTTAACGATAAAAAAGGAACACGGATAGCGGTACCGCGGCGACAAATTACCCCCAAGGTCACCCACCAATAACAACTCGAGCCCCGCCTGACGTGCAATGATTGATGCGAACCGTTAATTGGCCCTCTCAATAATTGAGAAGTCTGCAGAGCTCTCCGCTTTATCTAATGGTGCGATAATGATACAATAAATCAGGCACGACCGGCCCCGGCTCGGGGGAAGCGCGAACGATACCAGCGGAAATGGATATTACGATAACGATACCCGCGCATCAACTCGCCAGATCCAGCCATTTGCAATCGAGCTAGTTGAAACTGATTGCACGCATGCATCACGCCCGACGGGACGCCCTTATTCATCCGCCCGCTACTTATTCATCTCCTTTAGGCGACTTGTATGAATGTGCGAAGCGATAGCCAGAGGTGCTAAATAGGGAGACAAAAGCTGCTCCAACTGTTTTGCAATTCGCGAGGCGCGGGCGCGCGGCCTATATATGCGGCGCAACGGTTGTTTCTCCGTTCTCGTATTGTCCTTCCCAGAGTGCAGCGAACATTAGCCCTTTATGCGTCTCGCCGCTAACTGTACACTCCGACCCGCGGTGACGTTACGTATTCCGGCCGCCGCGCGGCGCCGCTCAAAGACATGCTTCCCATTAGGTTCTTATCTCACAAACGCGCAGTTTCGCCGTATGCCCATATAATGAATGGCTTCGCCGTTGCCCGCCATTAATTCAATCTATTAGCAGTCGATCTCCGCCCGTGACCGGCGCGAATATAGGTCACTGCCGACGTCGGTGCATTTTACGATAATCGCGTGTTGCGAAACTTACTACACATTGGCAAAATTTCAAATTTCCCGTCTGTAGTAAGTCTAACAATGACGCGGACGTGAATCATAAAGAAGCCGCGGATCCGTATACTGTGAAGACCTCCCGGAATTCTTTATATGCATCTCGAAACGATTATCTATCTAAATGCCTGTACAGTAGAGTCGTATTTCAATTAGCCGCGGATCCTGTTGATTCTATGATATGTGGACGTAAATTTAGAATATAACGGAAAGCGTGGCAGGCGCGGCGAGCGCGTGTGCGTTTTATTTCCCCGGCCTTCGCGTGAATGAGATGCCGCGCGGTCAACGCTCACCGGGCTCGCGGCGCGGACACCCAATAATAACGAATGGATTTATGGCTCATTAAGCTGTGAAAACAGAAGTGCATTCCGGCCGGCCGGTGTCGTCGACCCGCGCCGTCAACTAAACGAAAAGTGAGAGCGGCCGGTGACAAATCCGCCGGCACGTGTCCTGCTCCTAGCCTCTAGGTGCTCGCGGTATGCGCCGCCCCCGAGGTACAAATAGATGGAGCGCTTTATTAGTCGCGGCTCGCGAGGCGCGCTCGGACAGCCATCATGTTAATAATAGTGGTGGAAGCGACGTTTTGTGCTGTCGCTCCGCGGCCCGCGGCCGACTGCGTCACGGGATCGCGACATCGACGCTGCGAGACATCGATTAACATCGGCTACTTTGGAATCGATCGACTCGTTCACTTAATGCGAACCCATTAGAGGTGCATCGGAATGCGCAGGACTTTATCATAATGGCGGCGGAATAATATTTCAATGCACTTCGGCCGCGCTCTGGGAAAGTGAAAAGTATCAGCGTTCCGTTGCTAATGCACTCTGGGTATTACCATAAGCTGCGTAGCGTAATATCGTGATAATAATGCAGAGCAGTCAACGACATAGCATTAATATAATATACTTTCTGATTAAAATATTTAAGTGATTTCAAGTATTAAATTTAATACGTAATGTTAATAGTAGCGTGATCTACATAAAAGTATAGTAGATATTAAAATCATTGAAAACAAAGATATAAATTTCATCATACGGACATAAGTGAAATAGGCTCAATAGCCTAAATAAATAGTAGGATAGGCGTAAAAGACTGTTTTTTAATTTTTTTAAAGACTTTCATACAAACAAAATGGTAGTCAACTTCGAAGGTTCTAGTTCAAATCTTATATACGCTCAAAGTTCAAACAAAAATAACGAACTAAACTCGTAACACCTGACTCACCCGCGATCCTTAACAACCGTTAACGGAAAATGAAAACCGGTTACATCATAATAAACATTTATTTAAATACATTTTCTTGCTTTGCCCAAATACTTAGTTTACTCTTACGTTACACTCGTAGGTACAGTCAACCAGAAAACGTGTTAATATATAATTATACTTTTGTAGTGCGTAGTACGAAGTGACAGATATTGTTTCCTTAAAGTCATATAATTCATATCGTTAGTTTATATTATTTTTGTTTATTACATTCCGCACCCATGGTAGACAGGTTAATGGCTTACCCCACAACTATTATTTGCAAGAATTAGAACTGTCCAGTACATACGAGTTAAGATCTACCGAATTAACGGAAATAACTGAATTTATAAGACGAAAACGTAAAAATTTTAAAATTACCTCCAATTATACGTAAATACTGCGCCATCTATGTTTCAAACATGCAATTTAATCCATATTATCCACTCACCAACAAAACAACTCTTACCAATACGACAAACATTAAACGATTAATAACAAAACGAACCTATTTCTAGAAACCTCCTTTGTTTCTCTTTTATTCATCAATCATCAAATCGGCCAGTAACTACCTAGTATCTACTAGTAGTATAGTACGCGTCACGAATCTTTAGCGCTGAACGAAACCTGCGCAGAAGTCAAAGATAAGGTATCGCGGTAGCGGTGCGGCGCGCGGGGCGCGTGATCGTCGGGTGCGCGAGCGTTGATTGGTTGTCCCAGTCGTGTTGTCTTTCTCGCACCAATACGTCAATTACGAGCGCGATTCTACAGATGCGCAGCTATTCTCGTCAATCGCTAAACATAAATGACGCGTACTATACCTAGTATACGTATTACGTAGCTCGAAGTTTAGACGCAGCAGCATTGTCGAGTAATCAATGGCTGTTGTAGCTCTAATTAGCCGGCCATTGTGCGGGATTATATCCAGCCGTACGACGCTTCATGTCGCGATGCTTATCTCGCGCGTTTCTCTAGATCCGAAGCGATATCTTACAGGCTTAGATAGGACGCTGGCATCGCGAACTTTCGGATAGACTCACTTTTCCCAAGTGCTTTTATTAAGTACCTCCATATATTAATTAGCGATTCGTAATATTCTATCATGAGCGTAAAGCAATATGCATATGAACGTCTAAGAAAAGTATTAATTAATTTTAATAATAAATATAAAAGGTAAAATATAGTGTTGGTTATGTCTTAACTTCAAAATTCATTGAAATATTTTATTATTGTTTTCAGCGTGGTTCACTTTTTCAATTCGTACAGTATCAATCAGTTGAATTAAAAACTGACCACGACTCATAACAACACATAAAATGGTTAAAGTTATAACATAAAACATAATATACGACCTTAAAATTGAAAATTAAAAAAAAAAACAATAAAAACAGTCCACACATCACACTACCTGGTTAGATGAACGAAAAAAAGAAAAAAAAATAGTCCGACCTGTTTTCGCTGTAACGTTAAAAATGGCGGCTAATTTAAAATTAGAATCCTCCAATTTCGTTCCGCCTCATGACTCACCTGCAACAAAAAACATATAAATTAGACGACCAACCTCCTTCGTAAAATTCGTTCCAAAGCTTTATATTCATTCCACACAAATTATATAAATTAGCGTTGATGTAGGAAGTCGTTTAAATTTTACTTATGTTACTTCAGTATAAACACAAATAATGGTCAGTTGATTGTTTTTATAGCCATAAACATTAAATCTTGCAAGTAACAGGACAGCAAGGTTACAATGGCAACATTTATACTTTTAAAATAATTAAAAAAATTTTTTTCATTGGTTGGTAGATAGAAGAAAAATAAGAAAAGATTTTAGCAAAATTCTAATTTCCGAGCATACTAAAATTTAGCCAGACCAATTGAGGATTTTATAAAAAAGTCCGTAAATGATTAACAAACAAACGCATCAAAAATTAAAATGAGCACATTTAAATTTTTAAAATGGCAACTTCTTAAAACATTCAAATCATCATCTTCAAAATCCCCTCAGTATTAACATATTTTCCCAACTAGCAAGAGACGATAACACAGTCGAGAGGTTTACTCAAGCATGGGACAAAGTAAACATTCAACGTGTCCAATGTCCATCCGTGGGCGTGGGACCGGTCAACCAACCGCGCCCACGCGTGGGACTCGCGAAAGGTTACCGTATACTTTTGTAATATTTTCATAACCAATCAATCCGTTGACTGCTCATTTGTAATTATATATTACGAAGACTTTTGAATAATTATACAAATGTAAAATTTTGTTGCTTACAAGACAATAACTCATAACTTATTGATTAAAATAAATACGTCACTTGATTATCCCTGGTATATTTTATAACATTTATTTAAAATATTATCTAAGTAACGTACGGGTCGATACAATCATGTTTTCTATACTCATAGCTAAAACTAAAATATCATTAAATATAGGTAGTTAAATACAATCATTATCATAATAGCTTAAATGCGCTATTTCGGCAATTCAAACGACGCGACGCGACGTGTACGTTACGACTTACGAGCTATAAAAAATTGTCCCATTAAACTCGTAAAAGATTAGCGATCCACAAAACGTTTTAGCCGATTAAAAAACCGTTTAAAAATCAAATCGCCTCGTTAACCTACGCCCACGGCTTCGCTCGCACGCCAGTCGACGCGACCGATCGAAACTTAAAACGTTTTATTGAATCGATAAATTAAACGATGCTATCTTGCGGATGTTATTTTGACATGCATAGGTATTCATATTATATATTATGACTAGCGAACGGCTTCGAACGCAAATATGATTTTTTTTTTTTTATAATTTGTCAGGTCAACGTAAAAGCTTACGGGCCACCTGATGGTAAGCGGTCAACGTCGCCTATGGACACGGGCAACATCAGAGGAGTCGCCAGTGCAACGTCGGCCCCGAAGGAGAAATTTTTAGAGATAAGATAGATAAAGATTATCTTCTATCATATAAAAATGAATCACAAAATATGTTGGTAAGGGTATAAATCGAAAACAGCTGTACCGATGTATATCATTCATTTTTTAGAATATCCCTGGATGTAAGAAAATAGTTCTTAATAAAAAAAATGTTAGGTAGCGTATAAATTTTCGGATAGGATAGGTACAGCGTGAACGAAGTCGCGTAAAGACAGCTAGTTATAAAAATTCGGATGTTTTCAAAAGCGAGAAGCAATCGAATAATTGCCTTCGTAATTACATTTAAAGTCAAGGTTCCTTCATAACCTCAGTCCAAATGCGTCTTTATCGAACATTACTATATTAGACTTAAGTTATAAATTGATTTTTTATATTCAATTAGTACTACAAAATTATTCCTATAAAGTCAGTCTAAAACTAACTTTTTAAAATATATAATTATCTATGTAAGAATAACAGTATTGTTTCCCATTACAAGAGCCTTTATCAAACGACAAAAAAATCTTTCTGAAATCTCGATATAACCCAGACATTGCTCTGTTGTTGTTGCAGCTGTTGCTCGCGACTTTGTCGCCGTTAATGCTTTTTCAATTATTTGTTCGCTCCTATTAGTCGCAGCGTGATGTAATGTAGCCTTAAGCCTTCTTCAATAAATGGTCTTTTCAATAAAAAAAGAATTCTTCGAACCAGTAGTTCCTGAGATTAGCGCGTTCAAACAAACAAACAAACTCTTCAGCTTTATAATATTCGTATAGATTAGGCAACGTGAGCGACCATTGCATTTAGTAATTTTATATAAAAAACACACTACCATAACCATCGTTTAACAATCTCTTTATTGAAAGCCACCACACCATGTATCATTCAAACTGCACGGATATAACCCGTGCATATTCAAACGCTGTTAACTAATAACCGACGGGGCAATATAAACGTCCATTGCATTTAGACGTATAGCTTCTGTTTGCTCTCGTTGGCCCGTCTAGACGTAGCGATCGCGAGGAATTTATGCTACCGTTTGCAGTTACATATTTGTCTTCGTCTTTGCGTATAAAATTGTCATCTACAAACCTAACTGCTTCAGATTAAATCGTTCCGCTATCCAATTGCACATTTAAGTAGGGTTGTTGACGTTTGAATTTTGTATAAAGAAACTTACTGAAGGCATTAAAAATAAAGCAGATATAAAGAACGTTTCTTTAGACTTTGTACAATTATGAGAGGACTTTCCAGTACACGAGGATGTAGGCATACACGTATAATATAATATGAAAGTACAGAAAGACAATCGTTTATCTAATCTTTTACGAATCACAATAGCCTAAAGTGAAACTTAAAAAAAAATCATATGACGCTACACCAAATACACAAAAATACACCTCGGCCTTTCGATTTTTATTTATTTTATCAGAATATAGTATAAAGCAACGTGGCTTTCTTTCGTCTGTCCCTATCTATGCCTAAATCTTAAAAACTACACAACATTTTGATTTTGATTTGATTTTTAATCAGATAGAGTGATTCAAGATTAATAATTTTGTGTATAATACATGCATAAATGTAAGTAAAACCGTTGAACACGGCTAGTTATACATATCACCTTCTATTTAATACAATTCACGATCGCTGAAAGTGAGAACCATTTCATAACCGTCCATACAAGGTGCGCGCACGCAGCGTAATGTTTATGTATATTGTATGCGCTTATTTGTGAAGTGAATCGATCACACACGCTCGTATCATTCTTATTCAGACGGTTCAACTCCTTGGTGGCTACCAGCGCTTCCGGGCGAAAGTCTAGTGTTCGATAATTTCATCGATATTATGCGTGTTTAATTGAAAATTATCAGTTAAAATCTAACGTATATCGTCTTAATATATAGGATAATATACATTTAAATTATATGTCACGTTGTTAGTCCACGATTGACCCCTAAACTACTGAACCGATTTTAATTTAAATTTGCACACTGCGTACGGTTTGATCTAACTTAAAAGATAGGATAGCTCACATCATAATATATGAATGCGAGCGAAGCCGGGGTTGTCAGTTTATTAAACAGTTATGGAGATTCCCTCTTAGGTTTCTTTCGTATCCTATAAAAATACGTACAAAAAGATTTTATTACATATTAAGTATTCCTCCAGTCTTCAATCTTTTTATAGAACAAAAAGACTCATATAAGTAACTAAATGTAAATGCCAACAATAAGAAAATTAGGCTACAAAGGTGCCAACATTCGACTGTAACAGTTTGTAGCGAACAAAGACCTCCACTGTGCGAGCGGCGCCTCTAATCACGCACTCAATTAGCTCCCATCGCGAACTGATTGAACACCATTACACCACGCTCCATACTCGCTCTTTATTAACACTTTTCTCATCACCAACACCTCATCCCATCTCCCTCCCACTCACCTACATCACCCATCAACACGACAGAGACGTACGAACAATTATCCACCGCTGCGGTGGTCTGAGTCTCACTGTATTTGGAAAAATTCTTTATTTCTAACTAACCGATATGGTAATTGAATTTCTTGGCGCTGACTAGTTGGAACCAATTATATATCCTGATAGCATTAATCTCCGCATTGGGCGTCGCGTGTCACGTAGAATGTCTCTCCGCGCCTCATATGGCGGGATCGCGTTAAAAATGACTCGAATCCATTGTAAATTAAACGACTTTTAAATACACAATTATTTCCGTTCGACAGCGCTTAATTAAGTTATTTATATTCCACGCTGAAAAATCGTGTACGCGAATTAATATTTTTGCAACCCCAACGATTACATCTCAATAATTCTTTTAATGAAAACGCAATAATATCGACAGGTCGTTCGATAAAGGACGTCCCATAAGGAAAAAATAAATGTTTTACGGTGTTTAAAATGTCGTTGAGTTATTGGTCACTTTGACATATAGTATGCAAAATTATTGAGCTGTCTGTATTTTATGAAATAACCGCTGGTTGGTCGACGATCATTTTTCGTTCGGTAACCTTGATATGTGGTACTAAAATTTGAATCAATTTGTATGTCATAATAGGCCTTAATTGCTGACTTAACTAATCATTAAGAAAACTGGATCCACTATAATATTATAATACAAATTTTAATACAAACGCATACTCAAATTATCTGCATGTTTATTGCCTTATGACAATATGCTATTTACCCGGATAAGACTTTAACGGGGAAAAATCACGCGTCAGTTCAAGTAGATCGTGGTTCATTGAACAAATGTCATAAAGAACTCCCTTGTTTACAAGACTTCAAATCAATTTTTCAATTATTCAAAAACTCAAAAATACTGCTTTTAAATATTTAATAAAAACCAATTTTATAACCAAGTCAAGTCACACACAACCTTTCTTTAATTAATATAGTTCACCAAAATGTCTATTGCCATCGGGAATCTTATCACGATAACACGTAATTAGTGACTGGTGACATCACATCTAGCGAGCCATTCACAACTCGACTATAAAGAGTCCCATTCATAAAAGCGACCAGTTGAGTTTTGACCTGTTCACTGCATTCTTTGCGTATTTGTTCACATCAATGCTAATGTCCTATGAATGGCTGGCGAGTGGCAAAGTTGTTGAGAATATTTTGTACAATAAAAAATATAAAGATAGCAGCCAGAGAGTAATTTTTGCCAATATACAACGATAACTATTAACCTCATGTCTAGAAAACTGCAAACATCTTAATGAAATATCTACCAAATATAATAAACTAGTAGATCCTGAGATTAGCGCGTTCAAACAAACAAACAAACAAACTCTTCAGCTTTATATATATAATAAATTTTGAGCGCTCCTTGCGATTTCACAGAGTAATTTTCGTTGACGTGACAATATCGGAATAAAAATGTATTAATCTATGATCTAACTAGCTGTGTCCCGCGGTTTTACCCGCGTAGTTCCCGTTCCCGGGGCAATACCGGGATATAACCCATCCTATCTTTTAAGTTGGATCAAACTGCACATGGTGTGCGAATTTTATTATAATCGGTTAATTGGTTTAGGAGTCCATTGAGGACAAACATTGTGACACGAAATTTATATATATTAAGATAATATACTTGAAAAATTTTATCGTAAATCATTCAGAAGTATTTGCATCTAAGAGAAGGAAGTAAAATAGTTCGTAGTTTTTATTTTACCTTTTAAGCATCTCTTAAATGTATTATTAGTCTAGTAGTAACATGGATAGTCTATTACATTTGTAATTGTTCACTCAGCAAATTTAATAACCTATGTCATTTATGCCCACTTTATTCCTGTATTTTCCTGTGATTATACAATCACAAAATTATATAATGAAGCTCTGGGGCGCGCGAGTTTTAACTTTAAAATCTTAATTTTCTTCCTCTAAAACGTAATTTGAGCTGAAAATTAAGTTCATCATTATGAAGCGAATGACTGAGCTTTTGCTTGGGTTAGTTTCTCTTTTGTAATAGAATACACTAACTTTACACGTGTCTTCGTCGCATAGAATCAACTAGATAAATATTGAAAATAGACAGCACCCTATGTTTCTCTAAGATTATGTGTACAAAATTTCATAATGTCGTCCAGTAGTATTTTGCGTGAACGCTTAACATACATCCTTACTCTTATATCTATAAGTGAGTAGTTTTAAGTAAGGATTAAAATTAACGAAATTAAGCTTTGGTCATATCCGATAGGCAACATTGGTCTCCAATTGCCTATCATTTAACCGTTCACTACATCATCACATTAGAAGAAAAGCAGGTGAAATTTTATTAATATCAAAACTGAGCTCCTTTTTATATCATTATGAATTAACGTGTTTCTATAACTTCCGTACATTGCTGAAAAGGGCATGCTCTTTACAATGGCTATCCGCACGCGCGTACACTCCATACAATTTCTAAACAATCTACAAACTTACACAGCGCACACACACACACTCATCAATATACGCACTACCTGTGCCCCGCGGTTTTACCCGCGTAGTTCCCGCTCCTGAGGTAATAACAGGATATAACGTAGCCTATGTGTTAATCCAGGGTATCACCTATCTACATACCAAATTTCAACTGAATCGGTCCAGCCGTTTTTGCGTGAAAGACTAACAAACATACATCCATACATACATTCTCACAAACTTTCACATTTATAACATTACTGGGATAGAATAGTATTATAATTATATAGATCAATAAATGGATAGTAGAGCACAATTCACAAACGAGCGGCCTC
>JADANM010001810.1:8742609-8753606 GCA_026213755.1 Eurema hecabe
TCGTTTGTGAATTGTGCTCTACTATCCATTTATTGATCTTTATAATTATAATACTATCCTATCCTACTAATATTATAAATGTGAAAGTTTGTGAGAATGTATGTATGGATGTATGTTTGCTAGTCTTTCACGCAAAAACGGCTGGACTGATTTAATTGAATTTGGTATGTAGATAGGTGATACCCTGGATTAACACTTAGGCTACGTTATATCCTGTTATTACCTCAGGAGCGGGAACAGGTAGTGCGTATATTGATGAAGCAGTGTGTGTGTGCGCTGTGTAAGTGTGTAGATTGTTTAGAAATTGTATGGAGTGTACACGCGTGCGGATAGCCATTGTAAAGAGCATGCCCTTTTCAGCAATGTGCGGAAGTTATAGAAACACGTTAATTAATAATGATACAAGAATGAAGCTCACTATAATGTGGGCTATGGTTGATATTAAAAAAATGTCACCTGCTTTTTTTCTATTGTGATGATGTAGATGAACGGTGAAATGGTAGGCAATTGGAGGCCAATGTTGCCTATACGAAATAAACAAAGCTTGTTTTCGTTAATTTTTATCCTTAGATACTTAATATGTATTATAAACTAGCTGTTGCCCGCGACTCCGTCCACGTTGACTTTTATAAAAAAATTCATTCCCGTGGAAACTGGATAAATCCTATGTCCTTCTCCTGGTTCTAAGCTACATCCCCACCAATTTTCAGCCAAATCAGTTGAGCCGTTATCGAGTTATAAATGGTGTAACTAACACGACTTTCTTTTATATATATAGATGAGAAGGTAGGGATTGTTAGGCGTTCACGCAAAAACAACTCGACCGATCATCATGAAATTTTGTAAACATAATCTTGGAGATATAAACATAGGGTGGTGTTTATTTTCGATATTTATCTAGTTGATTCAATGCGAACGTGTAAAGTTCGTATATTCTATTACAAAAGAGAAACTAACCCAAGCAAAAGCATATTCATTCCCTTCATTATAATTAACTTAATTTTCAGATCAAATTACGTTTTAGAGGAAGAAAATTAAGATTTTAGAAGTAAAACTTGCGCGCCTCCGAGCTTAATTGTATAATTTTGTGATTGTCCAATCACAGGAATTGCAGGAATAAACTGTGTATAAATTGCATAGTTTATTAAATTGAACTGAGTGAACAATTACAAATGTAATAGACTATCCATGTTACTACTAGACTAATAATACATTTAAGAGATGCTTAAAAGGTCGCTACAAGCTATATTACTTCCTTCTCTTAGATGCAAATACTGCTGAATGATTTACGATAAAATTTGTCAAGTATATTAATTAGATCATAGATTAATACATTTTTATTCCGATATTGTCACGTCAACGAAAATTACTCTGTGAAATCGCAAGGAGCGCTCAAAATTTATTATATTTGGTAGATATTTCATTAAGATGTTTGCAGTTTTCTAGAAGTTAATAGTTATCGTTGTATATTGACAAAAATTACTCTCTGGCTGCTATCTATATATTTTTTATTGTACAAAATATTCTCAACTAACGTTGCCACTCGCCAACCATTCATAGGACATTAGCATTGATGTGAACAAATACGCATAGAATGCAGTGAACAGGTCAAAACTCAACTGGTCGCTCTCATGAATGGGACTCTTTATAGTCGAGTTGTGAATGGCTCGCTACATGTGATGTCACCAGTCACTAATTACGTGTTATCGTGATAAAAATTACGATGGCAATAGACATTTTGGTGAACTATATTAATTAAAGAAAAGGTTGTGTGTGACTTGACTTGGTTATAAAATTGGTTTTTATTAAATATTTAAAAGCAGTATTTTTGAGCATGATAGCGTGATATTTTAAATTATTGAAAAATTGATTTGAAGTCTTGTAAACAAGGGAGTTCTTTATGACATTTGTTCAATTGACCACGACCTATATGAACTGTCGCGTAATTTTTCCCCGTTAAAGTCTTATCCGGGTAAATAGCACATTGTTATAAGACAATAAACATGCAAATAATTTGATTATGCGTTTGTATTAAAATTTGTATTATAATATTATAGTGGATCAAGTTTTCTTAACGTTTCGTTAAGTCAGCAATTAAGGCCTATTACATACAAATTGATTCAAATTTTGTTACCACATAACAAGGTGACCAAAGGAAAAATGATCGTCGACCAACCAGCGGTTATTTCATAAAATACGGACAGCTCAATAATTTTGCATACTATATGTCAAAGTGACCAATAACTCAACGACATTTTAAACACCGTAAACCATTTATTTTTTCCTTATGGACGTCCTTTATCGAACGACCTGTCGATATTATTGCGTTTTCATTAAAAGAATTATTGAGATGTAATCGTTGGGGTTGCAAAAATATTAATTCGCGTACACGATTTTTCAGCGTGGAATATAAATAACTTAATTAAGCGCTGTCGAACGGAAATAATTGTGTATTTAAAAGTTGTTTAATTTACAATGGATTCGAGTCATTTTTAACGCGATCCCGCCATATGTGGCGCGGAGAGAGATTCCACGTGACACGCGACGCCGAATGCGGAGATTAATGCTATCAGGATATATAATTGGTTCCAACTAGTCAGCGCTAAGAAATTCAATTACCATATCGGTTAGTTAGAAATAAAGAATTTTTCCAAATAGAGTGAGACTCAGACCACCGCAGTGGTGGATAATTGTTCGTACGTCTCTGTCGTGTGGATGGGTGATGTATGAGTGGGAGGGAGATAGGATGAAGTGTTGGTGATGTGAAAAGTGTTAATAAAGAGCGAGTATGGAGCGTGGTGTAATGGTGTTCAATCAGTTCGCGATGGGAGCTAATTGAGTGCGTGATTAGAGGCGCCGCTCGCACAGTGGAGGTCTTTGTTCGCTACAAACTGTTACAGTCGAATGTTGGCACCTTCGTAGCCTAATTTTCTTATTGTTGGTATTCATATAACTAAATATAAGTGTTCAAGCGGTTTGGGAGATATTCATTTACGCATACTGGTTTCTTGTTGGCAAATATTTTGTACGCATTTTCAGGTATACAAAAGAAATCTAAGGTTTCTCTACAACTTCATAATAAGGTGTGTCCCGCGGTTTTACCCGCGTAGTTCTCGTTCCCGAGGCCATACTGGGATGTCAGCTATCCTATCTTTTAAGTTAGATCAACCCGTACGCAGTGTGCAAATTAAAAATTAAAATTGGTTCAGTACTTTAGGAGTCAATCGTGAATAAACAACGTGACACGTAATCTTTATACACACTGTATATATTAGGAAGATGTAGGTACGTTAGGTTTTAACTGATGAGTTTCAAATTTAACACTATGCGTGTTAAATATATCGATGAAATTATCGAACACTAGACTTTCGCCCGGAAGCGCTGGTAGCCACCAAGGAGTTGAACCGTCTGAATAAGAATGATACGAGCGTGTGTGATCGATTCACTTCACAAATAAGCGCATACAATATACATAAACATTACGCTGCGTGCGCGCACCTTGTATGGACGGTTATGAAATGGTTCTCACTTTCAGCGATCGTGAATTGTATTAAATAGAAGGTGATATGTATAACTAGCCGTGTTCAACGGTTTTACTTACATTTATTCATGTATTATACACAAAATCATTAATCTTGAATCACTCTATCTGATTAAAAATCAAATCAAAATCAAAATGCTGTGTAGTTTTTAAGATTTAGGCATAGATAGGGACAGACGAAAGAAAGCCACGTTGCTGTATACTATATTATGATAAAATAAATAAAAATCGAACGGCCGAGGTGTATTTTTGTGTATTTGGTGTAGCGTCAAATGATATTTTTTTTAAGTTTCACCTTAGGCTATTGTGATTCGTAAAAGATTAGATAAACGATTGTATGCCTACATCCTTGTGCACTGGAAAGTCCTCTCATAATTGTAAAAAGTCTAAAGAAACGTTCTTTATAGCTGCTTTATTTTTAATGCTTCAGTAAGTTTCTTTATACAAATTCAAACGTCAACAATCCTACTGAAATGTGCAATTGGATAGCGGAACGATTTAATCTGATGACAATTTTATACTCAAAGACGAAGACAAATATGTAACTGCAAACGGTAGCATAAATTCCTCGCGATCGCTACGTCTAGACGGGCCAACGAGAGCAAACAGAAGCTATACGTCTAAATGCAATGGACGTTTATATTGCCCCGTCGGTTATTAGTTAACAGCGTTTGAATATGCACGGGTTATATCCGTGCAGTTTGTATGATACATGGTGTGGTGGCTTTCAATAAAGAGATTGTTAAACGATTGTGTTATGGTAGTTTTTTATATAAAATGACTAAATGCAATGGTCGCTCACGTTGCCTAATTGGTTATTAACTGATAGCTTTTAAATATGTCCGGGTTATATCGAGATTTAAGAAAGAGTTTTTGTCGTTTGTTAAAGGCTCTTGTAATGAGAAACAGTACTGTTATTCTTACATAGATAATTGTATATTTAAAAAATTAGTTTTAGACGAACTTTGTGGGAATATTTTTGTAGTACTAATTGAATATAAAAAATCAATTTATAACTTAAGTCTAATATAGTAATGCTCGATAAAGACGCATTTGGACTGAGGTTATGAAGGAACCTTGACTTTAAATGTAATTACGATGTAATGGGCTCGCACTCGGTTCGATATTGATAATGACTGACTTTTCATTGTTGGTCAATGCGAACGGTCGATCGATGCTCGAGCGTGTAGGTACAATAGTAAAATAATTAATACAGCAATGTGTTGTTCAACAGTGAAATAATGATGTAATGATAATCGAAGTGTAGGGGACAATTTTTATGTATTACTAGCGGACCCGACAGACTGTTCTGTCAACATTGTTCCCAATTATTCGATTGTTTAAAAATCATCCCTGGAATAGATAGAGTGATTGACAAGGTACATCTTGGTCTCGTATATAAAATTTTAATTAATAAGTACATGCGTGCGAAGCCGCGGCTGTTCGCTAGTCATAATATATATGAATACCTATGCATGTCAAAACAACATGTAACGCCAGATAGCATCGTTTAATTTATCGATTCAATAAAACGTTTTAAGTTTCGATCGGTCGCGTCGACTGGCGTGGCGCGAGCGAAGCCGTGGGCGTAGGTTAACGAGGCGATTTGATTTTTAAACGGTTTTTTAATCGGCTAAAACGTTTTGTGGATCGCTAATCTTTTACGAGTTTAATGGGACAATTTTTTATAGCTCGTAAGTCGTAACGTGCACGTCGCGTCGCGTCGTTTGAATTGCCGAAATAGCGCATTTAAGCTATTATGATAATGATTGTATTTAACTACCTATATTTAATGATATTTTAGTTTTAGCTATGAGTATAGAAAATATGATATGAAGTTTTATAATGAAACCTTATCGTTACTGAGGTAATATTTTGAATATATGTTATAAAATATGCCAGGAATAATCAAGTGACGTAAGTTAATTTATTTAAATCAAATAGTATTTAATTCGATTTTGTTGTTGTTGTTGTTGTTGTCAATATGTAAATAGTTGTTCTGTGATTCGAAATGGTGTCGAATCCAACAAAGGAAGAATGATTTTAATTAGCGGTTCAGAGAATTTTAAACTCCAGAATGATGATAATGATTGTATTGATGTAATAAATGTAAATAATTAAATAAAATATACAGTATAGATAGATGTTTAAGTGTTTTCGAAATAATTTGAAATGGATATCCAACATAATGATTGGTTATGAAAATATTACAAAAGTATACGGTAACCTTTCGCGAGTCCCACGCGTGGGCGCGGTTGGTTGACCGGTCCCACGCCCACGACTGGACATTGGACACGTTGAATGTTTACTTGGTCCCATGCTTGAGTAAACCTCTCGACTGTGTTATCGTCTCTTGCTAGTTTTGTTAGCGAAAATATGTTAATACTGAGGGGATTTTGAAGATGATGATTTGAATGTTTTAAGAAGTTGCCATTTTAAAAATTTAAATGTGCTCATTTTAATTTTTGATGCGTTTGTTTGTTAATTATTTACGGACTTTTTTATAAAATCCTCAATAGGTCTGTGTATGAAAAAAAATATTTTTAATTATTTTAAAAGTATAAATGTTGCCATTGTAACCTTGCTGTACTGTTACTTGCAAGATTTAATGTTTATGACTATAAAAACAATCAACTGACAATAATTTGTGTTTATGCTGAAGTAACATAAGTAAAATTTAAACGACTTCCTACATCAACGCTAATTTATATAATTTGTGTGGAATGAATATAAAGCTTTGGAACGAATTTTACGAAGGAGGTTGGTCGTCTAATTTATATGTTTTTTGTTGCAGGTGAGTCATGTGGCGGAACGAAATTGGAGGATTCTAATTTTAAATTAGCCGCCATTTTTAACGTTACAGCGAAAACAGGTCGGACTATTTTTTTTTTCTTTTTTTCGTTCTTCTAACCAGGTAGTGTGATGTGTGGACTGTTTTTATTGTTTTTTTTTTTAATTTTCAATTTTAAGGTCGTATATCATGTTTTATGTTACAACTTTAACCTTTTTATGTCTTGTTATGAATCGTAGTCAGCTTTAAATAATACTGAATAGCGTGTTTTCAATTCAACTGACTGATACTGTACAAATTGAAAAAGTGAACCACGCTAAAAACAATAATAAAATATTTCAATCAATTTTGAAGTTAAGACATAACCAACACTATATCTTACCTTTTATATTTATTATTTTAGTATTAAAATTAATTAATACTTTTCATAGATATTCGTATTATGCATATTGCTTTACGCTCATGATAGGATAATATATGTAGGTACCTAATAAAATAGTACGCACGTAGCATAAGTGAGTATCCGAAAGTTCGCGATGCCAGCGTTCTATCTAAGCCTGTAAGATATCGCGTCGGATCTAGAGAAACGCGCGAGATAAGCATCGCGACATGAAGCGTCGTACGCCTCGATATAAATCCCGCACAATGGCCGGCTAATTAGAGCTACAACAGCCATTGATTACTCGACAATGCTGCTGCGTCTAAACTTCGAGCTACGTAATACGTATACTAGGTATAGTGCGCGTCCTTTATGTTAAGCGATTGACGAGAATAGCTGCGCATCGGTAGAATCGCGCTCGTAATTGACGTATTGGTGCGTGAAAGACAACACGACTGGGACAACCAATCAACGCTCGCGCACCCGACGATCACGCACGCCGCGCCGCTACCTCGATACATTATTTTTGACTTCTGCACAGGTTTCGTTCAGCGCTAAAGATTCGTGACGCGTACTATACTTCTAGTAGATACTAGGTTGTTTCTGGCCGGTTTGATGATAAATGAATAAAAGACGAACGAAGGAGGTTTCTAGAAATAGGTTCGTTTTGTTATTTATACGTTGATCTTTGTCGTGTTCGTAAGAGTTGTTTTTTGGTGAGTGGATAAATTAAATTGGGTGTTTCAAACATAGATGGCGCTGTATTTACGTATAATTGGTGGTAATTTTAAAATTACCATTTTATTTTATTATTTTATTATTATTATTTTACTTTTGTCTTATGAATTCAGTTCTGGGTAACTTTAGATCCACCCTCGTATGTAGGTAGTAGATAATTTCATTTTTTGCAAATTATTTATATCAATCTCAATAAGAATATAACTAGGCCATAGTGAAAGCCATTTCTTCCAGTCTACTTTGGGTGAGGAATGAAATAACAAGAATATAAGCTAACATTAGTGTTATGAATTACATATTGTATGACTTAAAGAAAACAATATCTGTCGTAGTGATAGATATAGTACGATGCACTACAAAAGTATAATTATATATTAACACGTTTTCTGGTCGACTGTACCTATGGGCGTAACGTAAAACTAAACTAAGTATTTGGGCGAAACAAAAAAAATGTTTTTAAATAAACGTTTATTATGATGTAACCGGTTTTCATTTTCCGTTAACGGTTGTTAAGGATCGCGGGTGAGTCAGGTGGTTCGAGTTTAGTTCGTTATTTTTGTTTGAACTTTGAGCGTATATTAAGTTTTGAACGAGAACCTTCGAGATTTGTTTGTATGAAAGTCTGAAAAACAAACTTCAAAAAGCAGTCTTTTAAGGCTATCCTACTACCTATGTAACAGAAATAATGTGAATGAAATATGAGTAAACTGACTATATCCTATTATTTAAAAGCTTTTCTCTTTATTTCACTTATGCCCGTATGATGAAATTTATATCTTTGTTTTCAATTATTTTAATATCTACTATACTTTTATGTAGATCACGCTACTATTAACATAACGTACAAAATGTTAATATTTAAAATCACTTAAACCATTTTAATCAGAAAGTATATTAATGCTATGTCGTTGACTGCTCTGCATTATTATCACAATATTACGCTACGCAGCTTATGGTAATACCCAGAGTGCATTAGCAACGGAACGCTGATACTTTTCACTTTCCCAGAGCGCGGCCGAAGTGCATTGAAATATTATTCCGCCGCCATTATGATAAAGTCCTGCGCATTCCGATGCACCTCTAATGGGTTCGCATTAAGTGAACGAGTCGATCGATTCAAAAGTAGCCGACGTTAATCGATGTCTCGCAGCGTCGATGTCGCGATCCCGTGACGCAGTCGGCCGCGGGCCGCGGAGTGACAGCACAAAACGTCGCTTCCACCACTATTATTAACATGATGGCTGTCCGAGCGCGCCTCGCGAGTCGCGACTAATAAAGCGCTCCATCTATTTGTACCTCGGGGGCGGCGCATACCGCGAGCACCTAGAGGCTAGGAGCAGGACACGTGCCGGCGGATTTGTCACCGGCCGCTCTCACTTTTCGTTTAGTTGACGGCGCGGGTCGACGACACCGGCCGGCCGGAATGCACTTCTGTTTTCACAGCTTAATGAGCCATAAATCCATTCGTTATTATTGGGTGTCCGCGCTGCGAGCCCGGTGAGCGTTGACCGCGCGGCATCTCATTCACGCGAAGGCCGGGGAAATAAAACGCACACGCGCTCGCCGCGCCTGCCACGCTTTCCGTTATTCTAAATTTACGTCCACATATCATAGAATCAACAGGATCCGCGGCTAATTGAAATACGACTCTACGGTACACGCGTTTAGATAGATAATCGTTTCGAGATGCATATAAAGAAATCCGGGAGGTCTTCACAGTATACGGATCCGCGGCTTCTTTATGATTCACGTCCGCGTCATTGTTAGACTTACTACAGACGGGAAATTTGAAATTTTGCCAATGTGTAGTAAGTTTCGCAACACGCGATTATCGTAAAATGCACGGACGTCGGCAGTGACCTATATTCGCGCCGGTCACGGGCGGAGATCGACTGCTAATAGATTGAATTAATGGCGGGCAACGGCGAAGCCATTCATTATATGGGCATACGGCGAAACTGCGCGTTCGTGAGATAAGAACTTAATGGGAAGCATGTCTTTGAGCGGCGCCGCGCGGCGGCCGGAATACGTAACGTCACCGCGGGTCGGAGTGTACAGTTAGCGGCGAGACGCATAAAGGGCTAATGTTCGCTGCACTCTGGAAAGGACAATACGAGAACGGAGAAACAACCGTTGCGCCGCATATATAGGCCGCGCGCCCGCGCCTCGCGAATTGCAAAACAGTTCGAGCAGCTTTTGTCTCCCTATTTAGCACCTCTGGCTATCGCTTCGCACATTCATACAAGTCGCCTAAAGGAGATGAATAAGTAGCGGGCGGATGAATAAGAGCGTCCCGTCGGGCGTGATGCATGCGTGCAATCAGATTCAACTAGCTCGATTGCAAATGGCTGGATCTGGCGAGTTGATGCGCGGGTTTCGTTATCGTAATATCCATTTCCGCTGGTATCGTTCACGCTTCCCCCGGGCCGGGGCCGGTCGGGCCTGATTTATTGTATCATTATCGCACCATTAGATAAAGCGGAGAGCTCTGCAGACTTCTCAATTATTGAGAGGGCCAATTAACGGTTCGCATCAATCATTGCACGTCAGGCGGGGCTCGAGTTGTTATTTGTGGGTGACCTTGGGGGTAATTTGTCGCCGCGGTACCGCTATGCGTGTTCATTTTTTATCGTTAACGAGGACTATAAGTCCAGTTAAAACCCACCAGTGATTATAGACGGGCTACTTATCGGTTCCGAAAGGCCCGGTTTTAATAATAACGGAACGGATATCAAAATGTATTTCAAAAACTGATAATTTCATACTTTGTGTCAGCGTTAAAGCTTTGTTTTATTTTATATAGATACATATTTATAAACCTTTTTATTTATAAAAATATCTATGATTACGAATACGTATGTTTGCGAAGTTCGAGTAACAAGTAATTAAAATGTTAATCGTATCATATACTATCCACTATATTTGATATACCGTAGGTAAAGATTTACATCCTAATTGTACTATAAACAACTACTGCGAATCTACTACTAGCTACTAGATAAGAACATAGAGACACTCCTTATAATAATCAAGCCTATTATATAATCAAACATGTGTTGTACAAGCCGTTACAGTCAGGGTCTCCCTGACCGCCCATAGACTAATTGCTGTTGACAAAACGTTAATTGACTAGATTTTTATCAGCTGCCCGATGTAGGTAATTGGTGTTTTTTCTATGTCCGGAGATTGCTACGTCCTTCGTCTTTGTGATGATGAGTAATGAATGCTTCGCTGTTTTACTGGTGTAAGGTTTATTGATGTAAAAGTTAATCGTGATTATGGGTAGGTTAGTGTTAGTCTTCTGAAGATTAGGGCGTTTAATGAGACATTTAACTTGATGAATGAGGCACTTTGATGTTATATTATAATAAACTTTTTTTGTAATGGGGCCCCAATGTCGCTATGAATCTCGGGGCATTTGACCAAAATAACTGTGTTCCGTCTCATCTGGATAGACTATTTTGCGAATTCCCTAGATCCTACAATTAACTCCAGCGACGTTACTAACTCACAAAAGTATTAGTATATAAAAAAATATATTAAAAAAA